>PGFW01031279.1:8410-22061 GCA_003123925.1 Haematobia irritans | reverse complement strand
ATCAGTAGAAAACATCAGTATTATTCTGTTTCAGCTGTTAATTTCACATTTGGTTAGGAACGCATGCCGTGCCAGGCTCTGCTTTAAAATGACGGTTCTATATCATGGAAACGAAAATTTAATTTGTCAGCACACTTTGTGATTCTATCTTTGTGACACAAATTACTATTCCTTAAATAGAGCTTCCGTGGTAGTACAGCTTATTTACAGTTTTAGTGGTTCATTAAAACTCATGCGTTTGTAGCAACTTTTATTTATTTAGTTTTGATTGACACTTTTAGATAGAGCTTATTATCAATGAATACCATTGACCTTGGAAATGTATTTTTGAAAAAATTGAAACAACTGTCGTTATGCACTTTGCTTTGAAGTGCTTTCAAATTTCTTTTGCCTTCATTTTGGGATGGTGCATCAGTAGTACATGGCGCCGAATACGTGACGTGCAAGCAGAATTGCAAGCACTCATACGCCACGACGCCAACAACATTTATGGTAGCTCTTTTAACTCTGGTTATGGGTATCCTTGAACATGATATCCTCTTTGGTGGATTCCATTAAATAATGAATAATACGCACAAAGAAAAAAAAAACAAACGAGAGATGGAGGTGGTACTAGAACTACAGCGAACATCAGGGGAGGAGTAAACACGCATACACTTCAATGACTACTTATACAAGTTTCAGTTTCCTATTTCAAGCGGAAAGGTCAATCATGCTGAATTAATCCCAATATAAAAGAGCAAACCACCACACTCACATTTATCAAATATCAAAAGATCATCACATATCGAGCGGAAGTAAAATTCAGATGAATCATACATGTCAAGCAAAATAGAAAAGAAATCAACCGCTATAAAAGACGCATATGGATGAATTACTTTCTTTTGTTATATGTGATGTCGCCATACTTACGGTGAAGCAACATTTCTGGGTGCCAAGTAGATTTGGATTAAAAGTTCAAGAAACTTTATTACGTTACTATGCAATTTTGACATGGCTCAAAGGAATGAAAATCGCCCACGCCTACTTAACCAAAAATGTTTACTTCAACATACTGTGGTACAGAGCATAATAAGTTTGTGCATTTGTATGTAACGCCAAGAAGGGCCCGTCTGAGATAGAGGTGTGCACGTGAGTAATATTTTATTCATGCTGACGCGCACTTACGGCGGGAAAATCTTGCTCACGCACGATAGTATTTGGTAGGACTGACACTCACGAAAAGAAAATTTTTACTCACCCATACTCACTCATGAAAATCTTTTAAGGACTCACACTCATGAAAAGAAATGTCGTAACTCACAAATAATTTTATGAGTAATTTACTTGAAAACATAAGCATGATTAAAATCGAGAGTGTTATTAAACTCTTAACATCCTATATGTCACAAAAATTTTAAATGAGTTCAATCCGTAAACGTTTTATGTTCGTTGACGTATTTTCCGATATTCGCTCTAAAACGCCACTCATAAAACATGTTATTTTCGGGCCTCCTTCTCAAGCACGTCTTTTGATTTGTTAATGACGGTCACGGACACTCGCGCCGTTGCCATCAGCGTGATTCACGACTCTGCGTGAGTCAAGACAATTTCGTGTCACGTGCACACCCCTAGTCTGAGACACAGTGTTTAGTATATAGGTCATCTTAGAATTAAATTTTGTCAACTTTGTAATGTCCGTCTGTTTGTCTGTCTGTTAAAGTATTTTTGGGGACAGCTCGCAGTTTTACTTCGATTACCCTCACATTTGGCATGGGTTTTTACCTTTTACGGCACAAAGACAATCTCTATTGATTTTAGGAAGCAAAAACGTTTCAGATTCTAGAAAATTAGCTCTAGGCTCATATTTACAGGAAGCAAAGAATCACGTGAACGCGATTTACGTTTAGGGAATAAGTCGATTATTGGAGGAAAGATTCATCAGAAGCATTGAAAAGCTACAGAATGGATCACTTGAGCGCAGACGAACAGGTTTGCATTGAAATAGAATATATGGACCCAATAGAAATGTAATGCATTTTTTCTCTGAAATTTTATGCTGATCTTCTTTTTTACAAAATTTCCTATAGCGTAGTACAGAAATCACCCTTTACATTTAAGTACAAATGTTTTCGTAATTTCAAAATAACTTATTTAAATCCCAAAGATAAAAAATCGTCAATATTTAGCTGTTGTATTTTATCACAAATTCAATAAATCAATATAATTAATCCAAGATATAAACAAGTATAATACAGCAGTAAGATTCGCCGGGCGTAATCTTAAATACCCACCACACTGAATCAAAATATTATATTTCCTTTGAAATTTCAAGGGGTGTTCGACTGATAGTATATTCTCCCAAATCAGAGCAGCTTCAATGAGTACACTTCCCAAAGAAGTCTATATGGAGGCCTTACGCAAATGGACCGAATAAAAAAAGTAAATCCGATAAACGCTTTTTTGTGAGTCAAAATACAGTATATTACATATTTCGGGCAAATCGGATGGACCGATTGCTCACGTTTACGGCACACACTTCTAGATTTCTAACTTCTATCTAGATTACAGTAAATTTCAGCAAATTGGGATAAAAACCTTACGGCTTCTAGAATCTCAAACACATAAAAATCATTTCTTGCCCACACCTATTTCAATTTCAGGGCAAATAAGGACAACAGAATACGAATTCACAAGTCCAAAAGTAAAATTGGGAGATCGCGTCTTAAGGGGACGTAAAAACATACCTTTTTATGGTACTAAAAGTACTAAAAATTTCCAATTTCCTAAAATAACTAGATTCCAATTTCAGGCAATTGGATTAAAAAACTAACGGTTTTTATAACAGCCGAAGAAGTAAAATCGGGAGACTCGTCTATATGATGGGGCTGTACTAAATATTTGGCGATACTCACCATTTTCGTATACCTTTTTTATGCGTCCTTAAATAACCTTTAGATTTCCAATTTCAGGCAATTGGATAAAAACTGACGATTTCTTAGAAGCCAAAAAGTAAAATTCGGTGGAGATCGTCATATGGAGGATATATTGGCAACACTTCCAATCTCTGCATTTTTGGCACATGAACTCCTTTGTTTGATCTGCTAAATTCCTCTAGATTGACCAATTTCAGGTGCAATTCGAAAAAAGATCCTAATGTTTTTTTACAACTGAAAGAATATAATGCGAATCTTCTAATGTTCGCATAAATAAAATAAATTTGAGACTCTTTTTTTTCATTATCCAAATTAGAGGACAGTTGGAAATTCTTAGCCTAAGCCACAAACCGTGTATGGAAAATAATGGTTAACCTGCCCTCTGTCGTGTCATGCCACAGTGTTACTTGTACGACTGAACACCTGTAAAAGTGGGAATGTTTCAAGAGCGCTCGAATTTTTTCATTCAATGCTGAAGAATAAAATGATGTCTGTATTAAAATATCTCTACAATAAAAAATTTCACTATGAATACTAGGCCGACTGTAAAGATACCCGGTGTGGTTCAATCTAGTTTCACAACACATTTTCAACGAATTCTCTCCAGTAGCTGAGCAAAGATGATTTTAATCTCACAAAATCACCGAAAACTAAGTAGTTCTTTCTTATTTGCAGTTGTGTGGTGGCAACGAAATACGACCGTCTCGTTACTGCGGGGCCATCAAAGTAGTTCATAGCAATTTTGGCTTAGAGTCTCCAATTGAAATAAACTCGTATTCTCTAAGTTTTTGGAATCACGTTAATGAAACTTTATGAACATTCCCTGAGAATTGAAACTTCTTTCGCACATACCATAATCTTGGATATATTGGATAGCTGAAGGGACTGAAGTAATTTTGATTTTGCGGACGTTTGCTAATTTTTCTACATTTACGAACGCGTATGTGACGTTTACGAACGTTTACAACTTTGCGACAGTCGGCAAACCTAAAAATTGATTACAGACGATACTTGCGCTTGCAAAGTAGTTGTATTCTGATGTAGGTCTGATGTGATTTGGAAAAATGGACCATAGCGTTTAGATATTAGGCCCATATTAAACCGGACTCCCAGGTTTTGGCTTGCGGATCTTCTTGCGAAGGCATTAGATACGGCTTGAAATTTGGTACATAGTAGTTAGTAATTATGGCCTCAACCACTATTAATTTGGTCCATATCTTACCACATTATGCGCCCTCTAACCAAAATAGCAAACATTAGGTCCATTTTGGACCATAATTATATATGGCCCCCATATAAACCGATCCCCAGATTTGGTTGCGGAGCCTCTATGGAAGTGCAAATTTCATATGTCCTTTATGAAATTTAGGTACCTGAAGTCAATATTATGGTCCCTTGACTACATGCAAAATAATTGGTTCTATATCGCGTCCATTAATTTATTAAACCCTTCCCCAGATAATATTTCTTGAGTACTCCTGAACAAGCGAATTCGTCCGGACCCTCATTCAAACTTTTTTTTTTGGTACGTGGTATTTTTAGTATTCGGCCCCTAAAATCAAAAATATTTTCCTTTACTCTATAGGAAAATGTTTTGCTTTCAAAGGAACATATGACTTTTAAAAGATTCGTATCCTAATTTTCACGAGAAAAAAAATAATCACAAAATGTTTATGAACTTTTTTTTAAATTGAAATTTCTCTCTAAAAGAATTATGTCTATAAATGCCTTGTGAATTTGCGTGTCCCAAATTTAGGTGGCTAATCTTACATATTGACTCAATATTTGTTTAACTGTCGTTTTCAACGACATGTTGTATACGACAATACTAATACCCATCAATTTCGACCCATTAATAACTGAATAGTTCAAATGAAATTGATGCAATTAACGACTTGCATTAGAGGTGTGTTAAATTAGGAATTCCTTTTTATGATGGATGTGGTAAAAAAAATCACCATGGAAATTTAACCATTGAAAATATTTTCTATTCAAATCGCCTGCCACTCTTAACCGTTGCCTAAGCTTGGTTGACATCTAAATGGGGGTTTTCCAGTTCCATTTAAATCAATGAAAAAAAAATGAATGACCTTAACTCACTATTAATGTTTGTAAACCTCAGTGAAACATACAGTGAACCAAAAAAAGTGTTATAGTAAGGATAAAAAGCGCCCAAATCAATTTCTATGAAATAAAAAAGTTTTATTATTCTTTGCTAATAAGTACTGATTATACTTGTATTTAACGTAATACTTGTATCAGTATTTATAAGAACTTTAAAAAAACTATATAAAAAATATAGCACATGAAGTAATAAAAAGTATAATGGATTCACATCATGCAATAAATGTTGGAACCTACTGCAGATTTTTGAAGATTTTTATCAACTGCTGTTTTAATTTTTTTTTTGACATTAGAAAAAAATTTTTACATTTTTTTTAGCAATCCTTAATTTTAATTTTTAGAACCTAAATTTAAGACAATAGAGTTCCCTATCAATTGCCTTTATTTACTACAGAAGTCACATTTTTAGCATCGGATCCAAATCCAAAATTCTTGAAGAAAAGATCAATAATCTCTTGAATTTTGATCTTTTTAAGAAAAGATTCAAAAATCTTTGAATTTAATAAAACTTTTTTTTAGTGTACCCATTATCTGTAAATGACTTGAAATATAAATAAAAAATCTAAATCGTAGGAAAATACATAAATTTTTAATTGTTTATATGTATGCAATATGCATTAATTAAAAAAGCTGAAAAAATTTGGTTTTTAAGAAAATCAGGCCTTCTACGGTAAAATTTTTTTGACTCACTGTACAGCCCCCCTTGGCAAAAAACATCGGATTGTTTTTTGTTTCCTATGCTGTGTGAAAGCAAATTGTGAAATGTGTAATTAAAAAAGGATACACCTCACATACACACATACATACACAAAATACGAATCGATATACGCACCCTATATAAAATGAGGTGAGTAGTACCCACTTATGTGTAAACAAATTTGTCATTACCTTCTGCGTCCTTATTACACCCCCTTCCATACAAAACTTTTTTCTGTTGTCTTTTATATTTTTAATTATTTTTTAAAATTAACGAATATGGCTAGCAAACACTTTTCCAATAAAAGTATATGTCAAAACGAAAAGGTTAATATTTTTTTCAGAACCATTATTAAATTATGTTTGATAGCCTGAGTATTTATTTGCATGATGTTTTTAAATAAACCCGTTTCTAGAATCCAATAATGGTTTAGCTAGGGATCAAATTATGTGCAGATGCTTACAACATTGGATATGAACACTGCTGAAAGAAAAGTTTATTTGGACCTCAGGGAAGATATTATATGGGTAACCAATTGGATTTGTTTTCGAATAAATAAACCCTATTTCTATTATTTTTATTCAATTAAATTCAATTGGTCATTGAATAAAGAAAATTTATCGTAGGACATTTATTTTGCTCCCGTTACAATTTCATAAGTCAGCATAAAATTAGCAGCTCGGTACCAGTAAAATATTAATTTGAGAGTCATGTAATCATTTAAAAGCAGTAACAAAATATAATAATTCAATACAAATAAAACTTTAAAATCATGCTGAAATATTAAGAATGGGTTCAAAATGTAGCAAAAGCTGAAAACAATTGAAATATATTGAAAATGTTTAAACATAGAATGGGACAGTTAACTTTCGACACAATAATAAAAATATGAATAACCAGGGCAAACGCCAAACATCTGCAGGAAATATATGTATTTTAGATTTAGCAGGAACGCTTCGAGCTAAAAACTGCGTATTAAAAGTGAAAAAATTAAAAGGCGACAAACAATTTGATAACAGGGAAAGGGACATAGTGTTGCAGATATGATACATTTTTTATTATACAGGAAGAGAATCAGTGTTGTATTTAATGTTTATTATGTTATTTTGGTTAACATATCGAAATATTGGTTCTCAGGCCCAATATTTCGAAGTGTTAAACTTTGATGGATCCACTGATGTTCATACGCGACCAAAAAGGGACCCTGTTTTTTTCATGCGTCTTCGGTTAAAAACTATAGGTTTGTTACTCAAAATATTCTAAGTACAATTTACTTTTAAGTGCAAAATATAACGTTTCTCTAAACTAGCATAACATGTTTGGGACATAATATTGGGACATAACTATGTTTAACCATATGTTAATTTAGAAATTTCCATAAACATATATGGTATGTGTTTAGAAGAGAGGACCGAAGAAGAGTATTAAAGAAAAACTAAAAGATGCCGAATAACAGAGATAACGTACACACCAAAAATAAACCAAATAAATATTAACACACTTTATTTGTATGTCAAAACTGTTGATGCCTCACAAATTATTGTCCTATTGAATTCATGAGGCATTTGTTGTTTGAATGCTGTTTGTAGAAGCTTGACAGAAGAAACCTGATAAAAACATTTCTGGAATTTCAAACAAATTAGTTGCTGAGAAAATAGTTGACAGCTATTAGATATGAAACAAAAAACAAAAATACAAGAATGGTGACGCACTAGGCTTGCCAGATGACCGGTTGATTCGTCTGGCATTGTCCCAGAATTCTCGTCTCCAGAACGTGTCCCGAATTTTTACAATTTGCAGAAAATTCCCGGAATTTAAAATTTTGTCAAGGCATAAGTTTTTAATTTTTTCCATTTCTAGAAAAGAAAACTATTTGAAATTAATCGGTTTTCAAAACCTATTTTTGGTTTTTCTTACTTTTATACCCTCCACACTTCGAATATTTGCTCCAAGGGAACCCCATTTAAAGTTATATATATTCTGGGTGCGTGGTGGAATTCTGAGTCTGGTCCGTCCGATGCTGTTGAAAATCACCGCAACTTCCGAACGAACACAAGCTATTCGACTTGAAACTTGGCACAAGTAAGTTGTTATTGATGTACGGTCGGATGGTATTGCAAATGGGCCATATCGGACCTTATTTTTAGTATAGCCCCCATATAACCGACGATTTCGATTTTGCCTTGCGGAAGGCCTCTAAAAAAGCAAAATTCATCCGATCGGTTGAAATTTGGTCATTGTGATAGTACAAGGTCTTTAACAAGATGATATAAAACCCCGGATTTTACCCAGATTTGGCTTGCGGAGCTTAAGAACAGCAAATATTTATCCCGATCCGGCTGAAATTTGGGTACATGGTGTTAGGTATTATGTATTTAACAAACATGCAAAAATCTGGTCCACATAG
The DNA here is from genome assembly GCA_003123925.1 of Haematobia irritans. Taxonomy (NCBI): domain Eukaryota; kingdom Metazoa; phylum Arthropoda; class Insecta; order Diptera; family Muscidae; genus Haematobia; species Haematobia irritans. Next base: position 13,918 of record PGFW01031279.1, on the reverse strand, counting down.
GTCCATAATTATATATAGCCCACATATAAACCGATCCCCAATTTGGTTTGCGGAGCCTCTAAGAGAAGCCAATTTCATCCGAAACCGGATGGAAATTTTGGTACATGGAAGGTAGTATATGGTTCTCTAACAACCATTAGCAAAAATTGGTTTACATCGGTCCATAATTATATATAGCCCCCATATTAAACCCGATCCAGATTTGGACCTCTGGAGCTCATGGATGAGCAAAATTCATCCGAATTCGGTTGGAATTTGGTGACGCGATGTTAGTACTATGCGTCTCTAACAAGCCATGCAGGAATTGGTCCATATACGCGTCCATTAATTATATGTTTAGCCCCCATATAAACCGGATCCTAGATTTGACCTCCGGAGCCCCTTGGAAGAGCAAAATTCACCCCGATCCGGTTGAAATTTGGTACGTGGAGATTGTTTAGCATATGGTCTCTTAAACCATCAAAAATTGGTCATACCGCCTTAATTATATATAACTTCCAGTTAAACGAATCCCCAGATTTGACTTCCGGAGACCTATTTGGAGAGCAAAACATTTCATCTGATCCGGTTGAAATATTGGTTTACGTGCGCTTAAATTTGGTAGCATGACCGCAATTAGGCTTAGGTAGGGTTATGTGGCCAGTCCGATGTACAGGCTCACTTAGGACTATTCGAGTTCATTGTGATACATTACAGTGGTACGGTTTATGGTTTGTGAACAGTGGTGTAACTTCTCTCGTTATCACTGGAGTGTGCCGCATTTTCCATGCTTAAGCTCAATGACAAGGGGACCTTCCTTTTTATTAGCCGAGTCGGAACGGCGTTCCACATTCCCAGTGAAACCACATAGAGAAGCTTTGAAATACCCTCAGAAATGTCACCAGATATACTGAGGTGGGATAATCACACCGCTGCAAAAACTTTTTGGTGTTCGCGTCGTAGCAGCGAATAGAATCCACGACCTTGTGTATGCGGAGTGTGGCATTGTTAACCATATGTCCACGGTTGGCTCCGCTAACAATCATGCCAAAAATTTGTCCCTATCGGTCTATAGTTATATATAGCGATCCCCAAAAATAATATACCAAAATTTATTTTCTATAGAAAATTTTTGTCAAAATTTTTCATTGCCTTATAGAAAATTTTGTCAGATCTTATTTCGTAGAAAAATTTTGTCAAATTTTGTTTTCTATAGAAAGTTTTGTCAAAATTTTTTTTCTATTAGAAAATTTTGTCCTCAAAATTTTATCAAAAATTTCTATAGAAATTTTGTCAAAATTTTATTTCTATAGAAGTTTTTGTCAAAATTTTATCAAAACTTTCTATTAGAAATTTTGGTCAAATTTATATATCTATAGAAGTTTTTGTCAAAACTTTATTTCTATAGAAATTTTTGTCAAATTTCTATTAGAAAATTTTTGTCAAAATTTCTATAGAAATTTTTGTCAAAATTTTTATTTCTATAGAAAATTGTCAAACTGAATATATTTTACGTATAAAATGGTCCCATTTTTTTAATATATACCCCGTATGGACTAACTTACAATTGAGAAGACGGTGTTAATGGAATTTTAAGATACCTTGTCATTCGGCAAGTGTTTTACCGCCAGCAAGTAATTTCGAATTGTGGGATGACAGTCTTTAGCTACAAGGTTTCATATTTGACCCACATCCATGGGATGGAGGTAATTAAGATTCGCCTGGCCGAACTTTATCGGCCGTATATACTTGTTAAATGTACGTTTGTTCTAACAGATTTTTGCCATTTCATTTAATCGCATACTAACAAGAAACAAATCAAATGACTATCACTGTCTTTCGAATCATCAGCTGGCTCACTGGAGAAGTAAATGTAACAAAATATACGGCACATTTTATTAATATTATTTCAAATTCATGTTTTTCTAGTGAAAAGTTATTTTTTCAAATTATAATTTTCAGTTCACGGCCGTTAGTCCACAACTTATTTAAGTCTGTATTCCCCTGCACATTTCAAAATATAACAATCCAATTGTGATGCGAAATATACCCAAATTTATGTCCATGGCGATATCCAAATTCATAGTATGAGAGCCGACAACTACGAAAAAAAGCAGCCGATTTCCATCCTCAGATCTAAATTTTGGTTTTGCCAGTAAATATGAGTTTTAGGCTTCCGACTTTTTTCAAGAAACAACTATGATATATAAAATCATTTTCGCAGTCATCTGAGAAAGTTTTCAGAGCATACAACATATTTAGCATTTCATAGTCTGCTGGCAATAACTACTATGTGTTTATATAGTATAAGTTGATCCGACTTAAAAATTGGGCATACTTAGCATAAGGAAAATTGCGTTACTAAAGTCAACTTTGCCTTTAGTACTTTCTGAAAAAATCAAATTTCAAAATTATATGAATCGTCTTTAAATAATATTGTTTGTACTTTTTGATCATGATCATTAAAGCTAAAAAGCGTTTAGTAATAGGAGTGTTTTTTGAACACTTTATTTTTAAAACGTTTCAATACTTGAAACAACATAATTTTCATTGTAACGCGAGTCTGAATTTGGGAATTTAATTGTCTTCACACGTTTTAATGGACATTGATAGCACATGATTTTTTTTCTTCAAATTTACGAGAGAATTGTGCCTTAAATGTGTCCTTTCATCAATGCTTTGCCGTTCTTTGGTCCGGAATCAATAAAAATCAATAGTGTAAAGACAAAATGATCTTTTTAGTGAACAGTTTGGTAAGAATTCTACAAAAATGGTAGATGTTTTAGTGTTTGGTAGATCTTGGAGAATTATTGATGGATTTGGTTAGATTTTGAAAAAATATAAGAGGTTAGAAATTCAAGTTTGACCAACTTTTCTATACAATTTAAATTTTGACAACATTTTCTACAGAATTAAAATTTTGACAAAATTTTCCATTAGAAATAAAAATGTTGACAAAATTTTTATAGAAAATAATTTAGATAAATTTTTCTATAGAACACAAATTTTTTGAAAAATTATTGTTATAGGAATAAAATTTTTGAAAATTTTCTATAACACTGAAAAAAAAATTGCATGCCCGAGTTCCAAGATTTTGTCTTTACTTTAAAAATTTTGGTATTGATTCCGAGCCAAAGAAGCGGAGAATACAATGTAAGATATTTTTAAGACACAATTCTTTTTAAATTTGGGTTTTGTGTCCTATTCTTCTTTAGGCTGGAAGCAAATTTTAATTTTTCCTTAAAAACGACAGTTAACGACACTTATTTTTTTCAAATGAAAGACCTCGACTTTACAGTGTAGAAATTATGGTATAGTTTCAAGTAAAACGTGTTTAATATAAAGTTTTTTGAAAAACATTCCTTATTGAACGATTTTTTGCTTTGTAGTCAATATTGCAAAAATACAAACAAATTTAAAGGACAATTTTCATTAAATGTATAATTTTTCTGAAATATTAAAGTCAATTACACCTTGGCCAAACATTTTATCTTCTCATGTTATGATAACCATTTTTAAGTGAAATCACTTAATTATAAGGACAATATGACTTCATTGAAAGTTTATCGATTTTGGACAAGGAAAAAAAACTTTTTATATTAGACAAATGAGTCTTCATATGCCTAATAGCCAAACTTTGCCATTCGTATTTTTAAAGACATTGAAATCTTTTGACCTCACGAACCAATATTTTTTTCAGTGTAAGAAAAAATTTTGAAAAAATTTTATATAAAAATAAAATTTTGACAAAATTAATAAAAATTTTGCGCATCAAAATTTTCTATAGAAATAAAATGTTGATAAAATTTTCTATAGAAATAAAATTTTCGTAAAATTGTCTATTGAAATAAAATTTTAACAAAAATTTTCTATAGAAATAAAATTTTCGTTTATGTTTTGTATTGTTGGTTCTCTTTCAATCTTATTTGTTGTTTTTTTGATCTCAGCTAAAGCCATGCATGACTAAACACAAGTGTATTCTTAACCAACAGAGGAAAAGTATGTTGTCAAATTTAAGTTGGGCAAAGCACCTATAGATGGCAAGATGGATTGATGTACAACTGCTTTCGGAATTTACCAGATTACATACTCAGCCATTCCTATATTGCAGCAAAACTATTCAACCAATTATCAGAATAAATTCGGGGTAATTCACTTCACCAAAGTGAACTACACTTGAAACCTCCCGAAAAAGGGTTTTGATTAGTTTTTTTTCGGCTACTGCCTAAACAAATTTGCCTTGCTTATCTCTTTTCCTTTGCCAAAACTCAAATCATCGATTTGAATGTATTTTTGACTGATAAATGCTTGTTCTATTGAATAAAATTGACAATATTTTTATAGAAATAAATTTTTTTCTAGACAAACTATTCTATAGAATAAATGTTGTATAATTTTGACAATCATTATTTTATAGAATAAATGTTGACGGCGTTTTCCATCAGTAATAACATTTTGACGTATTTTCAAGAAATAAAAAAATTTTAAAATATAAAATAATTAAAAGAATTTTTTACATTGCCACTAAAACTCGCGTAGTAAAGCCCCAGATGATAAAGTAATAGATCGATCATGAGAATAAGTCTGGATTTACTAAGGTTTAAAAGAAATAGTACTTAAGAGTAAACATTAGCAAAATATAGTTCACGAGCGAATTGCTAAAATAACAGCGCGAAATAAAATTCGTTGATAGTGACGTGAACAGCGTTGAAGTTGGTTCGTGAGCGTGACATCGAATGGAACTTATGAGTTGAATTTTATCGTGACTGTGAATTTTTTCGTATGTGAGTTTTTGAAGACATTTTATTCACGCACATTCATTTGTTGTTTTCACACTTGTATTGTCACATGATATATTGTATTTTGATTCAGTTCCATGTATGATAAATTCTGTGTAAACCATAGAATGGTTGATATAATACTTTTGCTCTGACTTCTTGAGGTTCTATGTCACAATTTTTTTATCGATTTGATTGATTCTGGAAATCTAGAAGTATTTCATGTCTAAAACAAGTAAGTAAAGTCTAAAGTCGGGCGGGACCATTTCAAAGCTAACCACAAAAAAAGCACACGCTCAACTCCCACCTACGGAAAAACTAAAACGGCAATGCACAGAATACCAGCCTGCCTCCCTGAGAGAGATAGAAATGCTTTTGGTGTAGGTTGAAACTGAGGTTGACCCACCAACCCTCGTAGCAAATCGGTAGGGCGGGCACCACCGGTGAACTCCCAGGGTTTGATCGGACTGTATTTTTTCGAGAGAATTAATGTCGCAAACCGTACCACTAGAACAAACCGAGAGCAGTCATTTTCTGAGTCGTACACAACAAAATTTGTTTAGCCGAGTTGCCTTCCAAGGAAAATTAGAAAAACAATAACAACCGAAGGACGATCTACTATTCACCAATCGAGTAATGGGAGATCTTGCATATCGCGTCCTCAACAACTGCTCTTTTGAAGCATTAAAAACTTTCGATTTCATCCACTCACATTCAGGTCCTGACCTTGCGCAATCGGATTTTATTCCGC
>PGFW01031277.1:0-14479 GCA_003123925.1 Haematobia irritans | reverse complement strand
AAAATTTTTCGGGTAGTAAGCAGATAAAATTTTGCGAAAATTTTTCTATAGAGATAAAATTTGCAACATTTCTATAGAGATAAAATTTTGAAAAAAATTTCAATCATAGAGATAAAATTTTGACAAATTTTTCTATAGATACACAATTTGACAAAAATTTTCTATACAGATAAAATTTTGACAAAAAATTTTCTATAAGATAAAATTTTGACGAACATTTTCTTATACAGGATAAAATTTTGACAACATTTTTTCTATAGAGATAAAATTTTGACAAAATTTTCTAATAGTGAATAAATTTTGACAAAATTTTCTAGTAGATGATAAAATTTTTGAATAAAATTTTCTATAGAGATAAATTTTGACAACATTTTTCGATAGGGGAATAAAATTTTGAACAAAATTTTCGATAGGGATAAAATTTTGTACACTAAATTTTCTATAGAGATAAAAATTTTTCACAAAATTTCCTCTAGATAAGCAAAAATTTGAGCAAATTTTCTATAGAGAATATAAATTTCTGACAAAATTTTCTATAGAAGAATAAAATTTTGACAAAATTTTCTATAGAGATATAAATTTTTTGAGCCAAAAAATTTTTAATATGATGATAACAATTTTGACAAAATTTTCTATAGAGATTAAAAATTTTGACAACATTTTCTTATAGATAAAATTTTTCTATAGAATAAAATTTTGAACTAAACATTGTTATAGAGATGAAATTATTGAGCAGAAATTTTCTATTAATAATTTTCCTTAAAAAATAAAATTTTAACGAACATTTCCTATCATTTCTATAGAGGATAAATTTTGACTAAAAATTTTTTATAGAGATAAACATTTTTGACAAAAATTTTCTATATAAGATAATAAAAATGATTGAAGAAAAAATAATAATACAATAACCTTCAAAATACAAGCAGACTACAAATCATCAAGAAGAACGCTCTTTTCTGAGAAATTCCAACATACCTTTTTTTGACTCTGCCACTGTCAATGCAGTAATATATTTTGGTTTTGCAGTTGAATCATTGTGTTCTGTAAGTTAACAGTTCAGTCAATGACATTGGAAAGTGTACGGTTCAATCAGGTCTTCAATTCAATCAATCATAGGGTTCAACTGTTCAAAACTTTGGCTGACATCTTTGGGTTTGCAGTTAAACCACAAAAATCCTATGTTAACATAGTGCTCGTTTTGTAATATAGAATGAGACCATCTCCTAATCTATGTAAAGTTTTCTTTTCGTAGAAAATTAAAATTATATTAGAAAAATTTCAATTTGAGTAATTTATTCACATGTACTCTTTTGGTTTTATATTTTCGGTAATGAGCGAAGACCTTGGGGTATTTTTTATTCGTTCAAGTGTCGTAAAAAAAGTCCGAGAAATAAAGCCTAGACAAAACACATCCTAAGTTTCTCAGTAAGTAATTCAAATTCGCTTTTTTAATAGTATGATTCAAATTTCAGATTTATTTGCAATGATTTTTCTTTTGTATGTTTTTATTTTTTTATATATATTATTAATGTATAATGTGATTTGACTTGTTTGATTTGGCCTAGGCTGCTGTTTGTTCTAGGATTTTAGTTTCTACAAAAAAAAGGAATAAATTAAAAATCTTTAAACAGCTTTGTCCAGAAAAAAATTATCAAGTAAAAATTCTTTACAAATAAACTTATACAAGAGAAGAATATATATAATTCGATTTAAATTAGATAAAGGAGTTTGCAAATATTATAAGTCTTCTTTTCATTATCTTTGAATACTGCCAACACAACACAGCAAAGTGTTAATACGTTTCCGACAGTTTAATTTGAATGATTCTTTGTTGTGTTAATATGATGTACCGATAAACATCTATTACCTAAGTTCTATTCCATGCTAGCAGCTATATAAGATGTTCGGTTAAAAAAAAGGTTATAGTCGATCAAAAATAAAAAAATGTATAAATATATATGCGTTGAAATTATATATGTATATCATGTCTTCACTTTATATATGCTGCTGCTACTGGAGTTTTGCTCAATAATTGCTAATCTCTGTGGGAATTTGATCGTGAACGTGAAATCGAGGAACCACCTCCACCGCCATGTCTGCGAGAAGACTCTGTACGGCTACGTTTTGAATGAGTGATGCGTTTGGGAGACGGTGAATCGTGTTCGTAACGTCTTTTTGGCGATGGCGAGTCAGCAACGGATGGACCTCCCCCACCATTACGATCTTCTTCACTGTATCTGTAGGCCGATTCTCCATTTTCTCGACCATTTTCACGTGATCGACCATATGCTTCTCTGGCTTTTCGTGATGTTTCCCTAGTTGCTGAAACAGAACGGCTGCGTGAACGTGATACAGATCTAGAATGGGATCGACGACCTCTCGATGCACTGCGGGAACGACTGCGAGAATGTCTGTGGTGTAAAGAAAACGAAAAATAGTATACAGTTTAATTTATATATGAAAATAGGTACTTTTAGATACATTTGTATATATTGAAGATATGTCTAAATCGGAGCTGTTAAGGCTGACGTCTTTTGTGTTTTAGGACATTTGAAAAAGTCTTCTATAGAAAGGAATTTTACGATTTCTATATTTCTTGGGAGGCACCTTCCCAACAAATATTTACCATTCACTACGTAATCACAATAATAAAATTGAGTTGTAGTCGACTTTTATAAATTTAGGAAAGGTCTATAAGAGACAGCTACAACCGCGGATGGCACCCTTGGTAGAATTCTACCAAAAATGGAGATATTTGTTTGTTTTGTGGTAGATTAATAGATTTTTCAAAATCTTCACCGCCAAATACAAGTATTCAACATTGTTATAGTATTTAATATCGAAACGTATATAATATCAACATGTCTTTAATTTCGTACTGTATTTAAAGTCCAACACCGCGATCTGTGACGAATGGCTTTGTGATAGTAGACTAGTCATTAATGCGGCTAAGACTAAGGCGATGTTGTTTGGTTCACCACATAGTCATGACATTTGTATTGGATATACAATGGACGTTGATTGACATTGTAAGGAAATGATAATGTCCTTGAGGGTTATTTTCAATACCATTTGGACTATCATCGCATGTGAATCATTTTATCTTGAGTCTGTTTTCCTCCTTGAAACAATACCTCCCACCTAAATATATACTACCTACCATATTCGACAAGGAATGGTGGCTTTTGCTTACTTGATGTCACAGATTCACATTATTGTTTGCAGGTAATCGTCAGGTACTGACAGGGATAAATTTGCGTAGATGAAGAGGATTATACATATTGCATTTTCGCTATGTTTAACCGGCTTGGGTGCTCTTGATCCATGTTCCGACATCATCGTTGTAAAATTTCTGGATGTCGTTTCCAAACTGTATAATTGACCTTGCCGTCGTATTGCAATGTTTCTCGCAAATTAAACACTTCGAATTACCCGGCCGTTGTTTAAGGAAGCCAGTTTGTTTTTCTAGATTCTTCTAGAAATATTCAAATTGTTTTGAACCACGGTGTCATTCTGGCATGTATGATCGATCTTTTCCTAATAGACATCGTCCCGCATTTGGATTTTCTCCCACTACATCGTGAAATTAATTGTTTCTTTCACCTTCTGTCTTTTCCGCGGGGCTGCGTGGGTTGATTCAGGTTGTCTCCATAAATTTCGCAAACGCCTACTTTTGTCGATTGCCCTCAGTCCTCCAAACAAGGGGAAAAGCTCGAAGAGATCAATCTGGCTGCTCAAGGAGGGTAGTTTTTGTTTCGTCGTTTTTTTCTCCCCGGAGACGACGGCTGAAGGACATTGATTGTTAATATAGGCTCTAGGGTCGATAGTATAATCGGGTTTAGACTATTAGCAGTTGCAAGTCTCATCTCTCTGACGAATAGATCTTCATTTAAAATTATTGTCGGTGTTGATCTCTTCGATACGCTGTGTAATCGTGATTTTTGGCCTCCTAGGGCATCTCGTTAAGGAGTTTGGTTGATTCGGTCTGATAAACTTAGCTAGATTGACTTAGGCAGGCACTCTCCATAGTTTCTGATTTTGAGTTTGCGGTTTTTGTTATCACGGAGGCTTGGGCTCAGCCATCGGTATAAATGATTTCTGAGATTCTTTGTGGTCGTTACTTAGTGTTCAGGAAGGATCGTATGGGTAGAATTTGTGGTGGGGTGCTAATTGGTGTCCTCGACACCTTCCCATCTGAGCGAATAGTTCTGGATGGGTGTTGATGGTATTGAACTTCCTTGCCGTACACAGGGTATGATGTTCCTGCGAATTTAGGGATTATTCCGCTTACATGCTCATATATCCTCTCCGGCTTTCTGAGATTCTATCTCTATTGAGCCGTCATTTATGCAATAAATAGCACGTTATGTCTGGATGAATCGATTCGCGAGCAGGATCCGTGGTTTTGGGCGATTTTAATTTTGCCTATGGTGTCTTGGCTCGACTTGCTGATACGGAGCGTTGACTCCCACTGACTACTCTCTAAGTGGCACTCCGGAGTGGGCTGACGACTTTTTTGCAATCTTTTTCTTGATGGCTTGGTTTGGGTCAGATAAGATGGAGTTATGAATTTCTTATGGGGCAAAGATTCGTGATTTGGTTTTTTGTAGGCGTCCTTATAATTTTGCATGTTGTCCAGATTTGTCATGTTTCTTATCCTGAGGATAGGTATCACCCTGCTTTCTCTCTTTGCCTCTTGTATGTTGCTCATGAGTCTCAAATTGTTGCTGCTCGGGATGAGGTATTTTCACTATGTTTTAAGAAAGACGAATTTCCGATTTGCTTGAATTTCGCTTTCTTTCGGATGTTGACTGGAGCTCTGTTTGTAGATGTGATCGGTTGTGATGATCGATATGGGCTGTTGACTCAATTTCTACAAGGTTGAGCGTTTTTGTGTCACGGACTGTACCTGACGGCGGAAGGGTGGATTCTCCCTAGGATGCGGCCATCCGTATTGGGGCTCCTTTTGTTGACGAAACTCCCAGGAATGATAGGAATGAGATGCTTTTAGACTTTTATAAGAGCAACGGGACATCATGATACTTGTTATGCTCGTACTCTTGTCGCTAGGTTCTATTTAACTAATATGGAATCCCAAGACCGTGTCTTATGTTCCGTAACAGTTGATTAAGGTTAAGTGACATGTCATTGTAACCCCGAAGTCTTTTTTATGAATCTTGTTGAGGCATGAATGACCGTAAGTCTTCGCTAGCCTTCGAGATCCGGAGGGATGGTGTTGACCTTTTATGGGGACCAGCTTCCATTGTCGGACGTCTTGCAGGGCTATTATTTGGAATCTGTTTTAGTAGAAAGCGGGTGCTTATGATGCTGATGTTTTATCCCTAATTCTTATTAGGCTCGCTGGGTGGCTCACACCAAATTTGATAGTCTGTCTGTGGTCTGGGTATTTGCGTGTGCCTGGGATGAATTCTGAGGTTTCTTGCTCCGAATGTGCTCTCTGCTCCATTGTCGACTGTTTATTTAGATAGTTTACTTGCAGGTTCGTTTATTTCCTCAATAAGATGGAGGAGCTCTTTTGTCGTACCACTTCATCAAGTCGGGGAGCCCTTGACGTGGGTAATTATAGGGGCGGGACCAGCAAAATGAGTGCATTCCATGGTTTTTGAAAAAGATGGCGCTGAATGTTTTCTATCGCATGGCGATCTTCTTCGATACTGGATCCCTGCCAGCATGGTTTTTCGTAAGGGCCTATCCGACTACTACGCAACTGGCTGGACATTTACTTCTCTGTTTATTAATCAGTATTGTTGTTGGGAATCAGACTATGTTATTGTGATACGGGATTTTAGTAAGCGTTTGACGGGGATACCATAAGCTCTTGTTATATAAACTGGATTGGCTTGCGATTTTCGCTCGTATCCTTGATTGCCGTACGCAGATTGTGTCTTTTGGGGTGATTCCCTATTCAAGTGCATTTGAATGTCCAGTCAGGTGTGCCTCAGGGTAGTCAATTTCCTACATCTTCAGGAGCCGACCGGACGATGTTAGCTCCATGATGATGCTATAGGTTAGTTAGTGGGGATATTCCATGTTCGGAATTGTATCTAAGGTAGGATAATTTCCTTTTCCGGCACTAGGATTACCAGTTTTCTTTACATTGATCTTTCAACGTCGAAATTATGCTTCTGTGGAGCCTATTCCGTAGGATGGTATTTATCTTTTTAATTCAATCTATCATCTAGTTGAGCACTATATGATGAATGTCTTTAGATTTACATAGTTTGGATAACTAATACATAGTTTTACTTGAACTAACTAATACTTTGATCTTCGTGTTTTACTATACCAGGCTGATGAGTCTTCTCTGTAGCTGGCAATCCCTCCTGCCTCCACCCGCCATCGGTCCGGATCATGGTGTGATACGCTGTCCCTTACGTCATGTGACGAGGCCCTCACGGTCGGAAGGGGCGGGAAAGTGCGGCGATTGGAACCGTTCGAAGAAAAAAAGTTTTGGAATTTAGCGTAGCAATCAATTCTAATACATTGTTAATGGGTTTTTTTTCCATTACTTTTGATTTAAATGTGATTTTTGGCTGGGAGCCATATTTATGCTTTTTTTATATAATCCATTACTTATGTTTGTAAATAGTATTACACATCTTTAATATGAAACAGGATTTGATAATGCTACTGTATCAATATGGATAAATTGGGCTTTTTTGGCTTTTAATATTGCAATAAATAAAGAAATAAAATAATTGGAACAGAAATTATGTGCTGATTGATTCCAAACTAAGACAGCACAATGTAAAATCGATGTCTCTAGTTGGGTTTTCATTAGTCGTTTATTATACTCAAGTCCGTAGACCTGGATTGCTTCGTACTGTCCAACATAAAGCATAGAAAAAAAGTCACCAAAATCACTTCCCATTAAAAAGTTGATCAAAGTTGAAAACTTTTCATTAAAAAATTAATTGAAAACTATTGACATTTTTAATTCAAACTAGAAACATTAAGCAATGACTTGAATTTTTTTAAAATTTCAATCAAAAAATAAATGAATACAATAACTTCTTAATCAAACTAGGATAAGAAGACAGTTAAAACATCTATGGATATATTTTTTTTTAATTATAAATTTTTTTGAAACTATATTTTTAGAATCAAACTAAAAAGATCTAAAAAAATAGCTATAGACAAGTAATGAACTAAATATAGCGATTAAACCCGGCAACTCTAAAAAACCCGGACACCTCCCAAAACGTGGACATTTCAGGAACGTTTGCTATATATAACACCATTAAAAATTCAACTCTCATACCTGGCCCTCTCAAAATGTTGGACAATAAAAATTAAGGCGACTGTGCGGTGTCTCCTTTTCGAACGTTTCACTGCGTATTACAATAAATCTCCCTGCTGACTAATTCGGATCGTCGGAACTCACGGCACACTGTGTAGAAAACATAAATCGTTGATCAAAAAAAAAATATAGGCAAAAAATGCTGTTTACTATGGTAATAGGGGACCTTTTAATATTCTTTCATAGCGCAAATTTAAAAAGATCTCAAAAGCCTAAAAAAACATCCTGCCATAGACATAATTGTCACCTACATTGATGTAGCTATTTTTGCAATAACTTTGTATAGATACCATCTATCTTATCTTTGTATAATAAAATAATTTAATCGGCCCTATGGCCTGTGTATTCATGATTTTTGAAAAATAAATACAAAAGAATTGAATTTATGATGATTGTGTCATTTTTTTTCAAATATGCATTTCGATACAAATTATGGTAAATCTTCTAATAAAACATACATTAATTAATGTAGGTGCAGACTCAAAGAGCTCCAAAGCAGAAGACTTTAATTACTAATAAAATTTTAGTACGTTAAAATAATTAACATTTAAATTGGCTAAACAACACAATTACTGTAATAACTAAACCTACGTTCGTCAGTTTGGTTGCCTTATACTTTTTGGACTTTTTCTTTTTCGAGGGCGTTGTGTTTTTCTACTCCTCTTAGCCTCTCTGGGGCTTCTTGGTCTCTATTTTATCGTTTTTCTTCTTCTTACTTTTTCTTTTCGGATATTCACATCCTCCAGTAGCGTTCCTTCAGCAGCCAACGTCGCATGTCTTCCTCATCCTTTCCATTTCTGCTTCAATTTTAGGTGCCTCTAACAGGTGTGCTACAAGTCAGGCAGAACTGAATGTTACGTTTCTTAGCGGGTATCGTACTATCACTTCAAGGTTTCATATGTAAAGCCTCCTGATAATGGAATGAGAAAAAACTTTAATTACATATTGATTGTTCCCATTGTCTAAGTACTACTTTTTTCTCACACATTTGCTTTAAGACAGCCAAGGTTTATCATCACTGATAATAACTCAGATACATTCGAAACTTGGAATGTGGATATCATACATGTATGAATGTGGGCAATACAAAAGCACAAGAACAATATTGTCTACACTTACCTTTTAGATTGATATCTTCTCAATTTATCCTTTGCTTTGGCCAGTCCCAGAAAGTACGTAAGTTTCCTTTCCTCAAGTAGTCGGAGGCGGGCTTCTAATTTCACTATTGTGCGGCTAAGCACCAAGTTCAAAAGAGATGCATTCTTCACCAAAATGCGTCCACCTCGAGTACAAGAGAATCTTCTGGGCTGCTAATAACGAGACATTTTGCCCTTTGTTTTTTAACTTGCCTGACCAACCAACTGGGCATGGAAGATTAAACCATACTTGGGTGTATCCTTTTTTGTTTTAAGTGCCGGAAAACGTGCCTTCTCCAGCACCCAAGACTCTTGTAGCTGTAATCTGAGGGATGTTTGGCCAAATTAATCAAAGATCCTGCGTGGGCAATCAAGCGGGCACCAACCGTTTCTCCTACCAAAACTGTTAAATTGGCCCATTGCCATCATACGTGTTTTCAAATAATCATATAAATGTGATCTGTAGTCATTAATTGATAATATTTCATCACACAAGCATTGTATGTTCATGATATCCTCCTGAAATCTCTGTACCCCCATTGAGATTTCGCGCTCTTTCACTTTCTCTATCAACCTCCCTTCGGGCATATGTCCGACGATCTGACGCCGGCCATATTTTCCCTCGTGCCAACCAATTTAATTGTTTTTATAAATGCAATGTTATCGGTGATGATCTTACCCAGTTCCGGGAAAGTGCCATCCCGATACCACTCTGCTCTCATCATATAGTTGTTCAATCTTGCCAACGATCATCCTACAAGCATTGTGCCTGCACAATCATTTGTTTCGATTTTGGTCAGGAGAAAATTTCAATTTAATAGCGGCGACAACTATGTGCTAAACCCAAGGCCATAGCCGTCATCTCTTTTTTGGGCAAGCCACCTAAAAGGCTATCAGCCTGTTGACGTATACACCTCATCAGCTCTTGAACGCCTGTGTTGTAAACACATTGTACGGAAAACTTCTCCTTGATGGCGTTTCCCAATTTGGCGTCTGCAACCAGCCATGATTCTTGAACTTCATCGTTTAATAGTTTTTAGAGTCTTCTTTAGTGGTTTGGACACCCTTTCCCTCAACAGCCAGCTGTGGTGGCAGCCAACCGCCCCTGCTTCTGTGTGTCATTATTTTTCAAAATGCTTCAAAATTTTAAGTAGTTGTTTGGCCTTTTCCGGTGTCTGAACTCCAAATAGAGGTTATCCACTTCTTGGACTCTTCTTCTCATTAACTGAATATGGCGTAACCGCCGGTCGCTCTCGTAAAGCACGAACTCTTGTTAGATGTTATTTTTCTTTTTTATTATATTCTCACTTCTTGTTTATTATCTAAAATATTCACTCTATATCTTCATTCAAAGCTATACGCCCGTGGAAAATATTTTAACAGGTCCACGCGCTTTCGTTGAAAATCCAAAATGAACAGAAGGCGCCAGAAAAACACGTGTGAGCAGACATTTTGATGCCACAAAAGCGACACCTACATTAAACCTTTTTGAACAAATATCAACTCTGTATAACTAGCCCAAGTGGCAACACCAAATATGGAGTGACCAGAGAGAATAAAAAAACACAAAAAAGAGACGGAAATTTTCTTCTACAAAAAGACAACAAATGTCAACGTGTAGACTGTCGCACAATGCCTGCAGCTTTGGTATTACACCGACGTTGCGATGGAAAGCGCTGTTTTTGATAAATTGTTTATAAGGTATCAGGCAGTTATACAATTTTCCAAATTGTAGCCAAAAAATTTAAATGGAATGAAAACATTTTTAAAAAGAAAATTTGTCTACACAAAGTGGTTCTAAATCCTATTATTCCTTACGCTTGCGTAAGGTCCGGCAGAGAACTGAACATGGGTGACGCCGACGCAAACCTGTATCGATAATTGGAGAAGAAGCGCCGATAAAAACTGCATGATATTAGGAAATTTTCCTCATGAACTGCCACCCTCTGATCGCTTTCGCTTCACAGTTTCGTCTCCATTGTCCTTTTTTTCTCTCTGGAGTGAACAACACTGCCGGGTGAAAATACAAGCAAAACACAACAGCTTGAATTCAATACACCCTTTCTAACTTAAGGTTGGAATTGCCGCGCTAACTAGCAAATTTTTCCACACCAATTACTTTCTTCGTCAAATCTCATTTACAACCAAAGTAAAAATTTTTTATCTTAATTATCTTAATATACCCCATTGGATCATCTCCCGCAGTCAAGTAATAATAAAATTTGCACAAAATGCAGAATACCAATATTCATTCTGATTTCGCAGATTGATTTTAGCGTTTACAACTCCGAACTTAGTACCCAACCTTTAAGTGAGTATTTCTAGATCGAGTTTAGTCCAGCTAAGGCCAGATATTAAGGTAGTACTAAGTAGAGTTTAACCGCTAAAATCATAACGAAATCTGCAAAAACAGATTCTTCCTTATTGCAAATTTTATTATAACTTCATGCGGAATGAACCAATGCCAAAATTGAAAATGTTTATTTTCAGTGAAATGAGTAATTAAAGAAAAGTAAACTTGAAAAATTGTCAATTTCAGCGATATATGCCAACTGCAATACTGGCTTTAAGTGGAACCCATTTTATTCATGGTTACTTTCTTTAATAATTATTCACCTGAAAATAAACATTTTTAATTTTTGCTTGGATCATTCCCCACATCAAGTTACTAATCAACAATTTGCATCAAGCATATAATTAATTCTGTTTGCAGATTTAGTTTGATTATCACGGCTAATCTCGTAACTTAGTACAATGGTTGAAAATTTTATTTTTATACTTTTATTTACGATTTTAGAAAAGTTTTGAATTTGCTCTCATGCTCGAATATGGTGAAATAATTTCACCTCCAATGCAGTAGAGTGAAATACACAAAGCACCGCAATGCACATCCGTTGAAAGCAATATTAGTAAAACGTTGAATATACAAGCATTTACTCTAATGTAATGTTCTTAATGAGTTTGAGAAATACTACTAGTTTTCTATAGCAAAGGTCGGAACAACTGCATTCTATGGATCATCTGTTAACACATGGTTGTTTTAAATACTTAAATTAAAAATTACAGGATTATATTAGTTTTCTAAACCCCTTTTTGAAAAAACTTGCTCAGCGCAAATCGAAAAAATATAATTCTTAGGCGCGCCAACAAGGCGAACTTATTACGAAAATAATTAGGGACATTTCTGCTTTTGGAGCAAATCCCACACATCCGCTTGTTAATGGCATGAAAATCGCTCACAACATAAACTTAAGTTTGCTGCTTTCTTAAGTGAGAATATCAAACTAAAAGTGGAGTGGAAATAACGATATCCTTCTATAAGAAAAAATACAATTCTTCTGGATTTCGATTTGGAATATCTGATCTAGGAGGTATACAACTGAATAGAATTTTAAATAGAGACAACGTACTTCTAATAAAAACGATTTCAACCCCATAACTTGCTTGTGCATTGATTTTCAAACATTTTTCAATGTTTGAGTCTGGTGTGCTATTTTCCTAGATCCAAATGACTTTGGCGATGAGCCCTTGTAAAAAATGGTGGCTTGTTGCCATATTTTCTGTTGTATACAAATTTTTAATCTCTTCATTGGCTAGTGGAAAAAACGTCAACGAGCCTCCACGTGTGTTAAACTCAACAGTCCTTGTTAAGATCACGAGGAATAGAAAAGAGAAATGGTTGATGCGAAGGAAAAAAACTATTTGAAAGTAAGTGCAACTAATAACAATTTATAGATTTAATTATATGATGATAACCACTAAACAGGTTTCGCGCATTTACTGAAATTATCTATTGGATGCATACAACCCTTTGGCTGTCTGGTAGAAAAATTATTTTAATTTATGTTACTGGACATACTTCGTTTTATTTGTTTCTCAATCATCCTCTACATTCATGTTTCAGATGTCCTAACCAAGACATCGGGCGGAACCAGGATAAAACTTTTCTTGATGATCTTGAACTTTTCTCTTGCAAATACCAAGGATGAAGGGACGGTACTCGTCCAAATAAAATAGAAGAAACAGTATGCTTAGAATTCTTAAGCAAGGTTCTTCTTCTTATTACAAATATGCAACTTTAATTTTATGATCGATAACATAAAAGGTTTCGCACTTTTATTAAAAATTATTATATTGGATGAATAACCTTCGGCTGTCGAGAAGATTGATTTTATTTATGTACTCCGCGGAAATAATCTGGTTTTATTTCTGTTTCTAATAATCTCTAAACATTAGTGCTTCGAATGTCCTAACAAAGACCATGGGCTGGAAAAGGATAAACTTTTCTAGACATGATTTGATATTTCTTTGACAAATACCGGATCGAAGGATGGTCATTTTAATAAATAGAAGAGGAAGGTACGATTAGATTCTTAGCAAGTCTTTCTCATTACACAATGAATGAATTTCAATACGGTTCGCATTTGTCTGAATGTCCTATGCACGATACACCTATGGGCTGTCTGAAAAACAAAAAAAACGAACCCACTCCGAAATCCTAATCGTATAATATTATCAATATCACCCAATTTATTTCAGAAAATTTAAAATCATCCATGCCGGAAATTTGGAAAGGCCTGAACGATGGAAGTGTGGAAGATCCACACCGTTGACAAAAAATGTTACAATGCTTAGCGGGCACGTTCTCTAAATTCATTCAAATCTATTTACAAAAAATAAATGAAATGTACCACACGAAAAATAAATAAAACTTTCACGGGAACTATTTCTAATTACCAAGTTTAAATGATTCTATATTTGGAATAGATAATTGAGATTGTAACTCCATAAAGAAAATATAAATTCAGAGGTGCTGCGCGTGAATGAAATTTCACTCACGCACTTCACACGAAGTCAAATATTTATTCACGCACGTAAGTGTCGTAAGCCCCGCTCACAGTTCACAAACATGAAAAGCAGTAATCCACCGCACGAATACTTTTACAGACCTCACCGCACGATTACCGACATTCACTGAGACTCCCACGCATTTTCCCACGGGGGAAAATGCAAGGGTAACAAAATTCATAAAATATAGTTCGACAGCTAAACATCAATTTCAGTTAAAACATCTTATCACCTCAGCTATGCAAAATTTCTACATGTGCAGAGCTATAAACAAACTGAATCTAGCCCCCGAAATTGTGTTAGTTCTTCCCTCGTTACACATTATTAGCTAACTAACCAATCACAAAAGCAAATCTTTCTGTCAATACTGAAGGGGGGTAATATAAAAATATCTGATAAGAAAATTTTATTTTTTATTAAAAAAACAATATTATTTAGAAACCTACCTCGATTTACCAAGTAAGTATGTGGGTGTAGAGCTCGAACGAAGCGTTTTTTTGGCCGAGCCGATGTTCGCAAAAAAAGAGCAATAATTCGGCCGAAGCCGATTATTTTCCTCCAGTTTGTAATTAAAGGAATTGGTGTTTTTTAGTTCAATTATTGAATAATGTTTCAACAATGCATAAATACAATAATAAAAGTAATTCAGGTCCAGTAGTTTTGATGGCTATAATGACAAAAAATGATTTTTTATAATTTTTTTTTGTAACCGAGACAAATATCACACACTTGGACAAATCAATATAAATAAATTATTCAAAAAAGCTTCGGGTAATCGGCTCTTGACGCCGAAAGGTCGATTCGTGCGTTATCGATTTTTGGCAAAAGAATGCCGGATCCGATGGTTCGGTCGAGGCTCTAATCGGGGTCCCACAGTACCCACTATCGAATATTATTGAAGTTTTAACGCCTACTAATCGAGACACCAAATTAAATGTGAGATTTTTTATACAATAGCGAAGAAGGGAATTTCTCAAATAAGTAAGATGTAAGTTTTAGATAAACTTTTTCTTAAATTTCATTATCATAGTATGATTTGTGAATTTTATACCAACTTAAGTGGATTAATGAGAATGTAAATTTGAAAAAACACATAAAACAATATTCGTTGTATCAGGCAAAAGGCGACTTTCAACAGATTGTGCAGGACATGCTGTCAAATCTTAACGTTCTG
>PGFW01031274.1:31273-45651 GCA_003123925.1 Haematobia irritans | reverse complement strand
GCTGTCATTTTGCTTTAACTTCCGGTGCAGTGATTCGGTTCACATTTGAAATATTATTGGGAAATTTCCATTATTTTTTGTTTTTATTATGTTTTATACCCGGAAGTATAAAAAAAATAAATTTATTGCGAAAAGTGCATAAGAGACAGACACAAAGGATTTTTATATATCACTTCAAAAGAATTACGTGTGAAGTTAAAATCAAATCTATCTCTAGAAATGCATTTTTCGCTGTAATGAATTAAGCCTAGTACTAAGATCACGTTTTCGCACGATTACATCAAAACAATTACTTTTTAATCAATAATATTTTTTATTTCAAATTTATTTTGTGATTGATACTATCGTGAAATTACAAGAAAGCTTAAAGTGAAATTCTTGCACAGAAAAACTATTTCTAAAATATTTCAAATTAAAAAGTTGAAAACCCAATTAATTACAGAATTAAAAAAAAAAGAAAATTATTAAACTTAAAATACTAATTACAATTTTTATTGAATAAAAAATATTTTCAATACAAAATATAATCGAAAATTTTGAAATACTTGGTTGCAACATATAAATAATTAATTTTTAAAATTTTGTTTATTTTTTTATCACGAAATTAATTGATCCAATTAAAAAATACTATTATTTTTTAGGTTAAATAATTATAAATGTGTAATTTATTTTATTTTTTATTTATTTTCTTTTATTTGAAAAACCAGTACAACAAGATTTACATCTTATAAGTGACAGTACTAGTTTCAATTTGTGATACTGAATGTAATTTTGTCACAAAACAATGAAAAATAATGTTAAATTAACAAAAGAAAAAGTGTATGTATAAATAAGTACAATAATATATACAAAATTATAAATTAATAAGAAGTACTGAGAGTTTAAGAAATTAAGATGAAAAATTGTCGTTCCGATAAAAGAGTCTTTATATATAATTAATTAATTTTTAGTAATGATACAATAAGCAGTTTATTGGCTTAATTTAAAAATTAATTGATTTAACACTACAATTGAAAATCCGAATTAATTAAATTAATATTTTTAATTTCTAATTAGTTCTGTGATGATGTATCTCTATTTCCTTATGTAAGCAATTTCAATAAATAATTAAATGAATTAATAAAAAATTACACTTTTAATTGAACCAATGGATTTAATTTTGCGATTCGGAACTGCGAATCAACAAAATCATGATGAAGATTTTGTTGATTCGCAGCAAAAATACAACAATATATTTTAAATTAAAGTTTTAATTAATTTCATCACAATTTTATTGATTTCATTATTTATTTAATTAAAATAAAAATGTATTACAAAATTTAATTGGAACAATTATTTTTTAGTTGTTATAGATGATTGATATTATCATTTTCGTGATAGAAAAAATTATAATTAAAAATTGATTGTAGCAATCAATTTTGCGATATTTTCCTTTGTAAAAGTATTGCAAAATTTTGCTTCTTCGCATTCAAACGCAGTGAACATAAAAGTTTATTGATAAATATCGCCGGTTCCCAAAGTGTGAGTCCTACACAGAAAAAAATATCGCCAACATATTTGATAGAAGTTGAAAAATTTTTCAATTAATAAATTAATTGATGCAATAAACTTTTTAATCAAGATGGAATCATAAAGTCAATTAATAATCTTAAAATTTTTAAATAAAAAACTTATTGATACAATTACCTTTTTAATCAAACTCGGAAGACTAAGTAATTCAAAAAGTGATGGATTTTTTTTTTAATTTTTAACTTATTTCAAATTTATTTCAAACAAACTATTTTTTAATCAAATTAAAAACACTAAGTCAGTTAAGAATGTAATTGAAAATAGCTACGTTTTTAATTAAAAAATTAATTGAGTTTTGCAATCAATATCAATTAAATTTTCTATTGAATCAATTAAAAAATTATTTGAAATTTGCTAGTGAAATCAATTAATTTTTTAATCAAGATTATTTTTAATGTCATTTTCGTGATTTAAGACATTTCAATTAAATAATTAAGTGTATCAATTAATTTCGTGGTTGAATCAGAAAAAAGTTCTTGTGTGTATACAAAAAAGAATATTGACAATATATAGAAAAGTTTCTATAACATTTAAATAAAACTTAAAAAATTAGTTATATCTATATATAGTGAAGACTTTTGTGGGCGTTACAGCAGAGATCTAGCCCTCTCCAATGAACCTAGTCTCCATACCGCACGCGGCTTAGTTTTGGCTTAGTTTGGGCTCCGTTTGTAAAAATTTGTTAAAAAAGTATTTTCAAATTTGCGCTTTTCACAAATACTTTTCTAAATTGAAGACTTTCGTGGCTATGAAAGCTGGAACCCCCAACGGTTTTGGCACAGTGGTCACAGATGTGCAAAATAACCGGGATAATAATTGTCACATTGCCGCTTTTGAAAATACTTTTCTAATGAAATTATTTCGAATTTGAATAGTACGCACTAAGACCTATCCAATGGTGGTAGTTTCGGGTTTTGGAACCCCGAACGGTTTTCGCACAACGAATTCTATCAAATTCCATTTAAAAATCTTAGCGTTTCCAAAAAAATGATTAATTTGTAAAATCAAATTCTAATTTAAAAAATTAAATTCGAATTTTAAAATTGCTTTGAAGTTCTGGTTTGTGTCTCGGCTAAGGGCTCTGCCTCAATCTTAAATTCGGAACTGGTCATCCTAATTACTCTCGACTAAAATAAAAAATGTCTACTTAGAAATTTCGTTTGATACATCGCAGAAGAAAACGAAAGTTAATTCAAAAATATTTGACATTCCTTACTCTCTAATATACACGTGTAAAACTTTATATCGAAACACAATTTTGTTTTCTTTAAAGACATTTGGCATTAACTAAAGGACATTGCAAACAACGCGTAGCATAACTTTAATGCATCAACTCCAAAATAGCCCGAAGGTTTTTATACCAACTAAATATGTCTTTATATTTAGAATTACATGCAATGCGTTAATCCGCGAGTTGATCGAAGGGTTGATTTTAATCTTTTGAGAAAATTCAATGCACTTCCCATTTAACGTTTGTCATATGCTTCGAACTAAGGTAACGTGTCTTAATGTAAAGAAAGTCATCTAGGCTTAACCCTTTCATTACAATTCTGTAATGTACCATTCATTTTATCTATTTGTATATCAGGTTTTTTACTAAGATTACATTTTTGTTCTAAAGCCTGTAAAAGAGTTTACGTTAATTGCAAAAATTCTAGATTTTCCTCCCAAATTTGTTTACAGCGAAATGAAAGTGGCAAACGATGTTCGTTGTCATATTTTTTCTGTTTACAAAAGTCTTTTTGAATCTGAAAAATCTTTATCCATAGCAGTCGCATTCATCTAACCCCAGACACCAGATAGTTTTCTTTTCTGAGGAACGAAATTGTAGACCAACGAAGTTATTTGATACTACACTCAGAAGAAAAGTGAACCCTCTATTTCACTAAAGCTAATTTAACTTTATTTTAGTTCATGGAATTATTATGTTTGGAGAAAGTTCCTTAACTCTAATATTTTTTTTTTCGTACGTTAGTTAAATGAACTAAAAAATGGGAAAAATGTATATACATATGAAGTACAAAGTTTTACTAAATTCGTACTTTTCACAAAATAGTTCATTATTTCTTTAAATTTGTAAATTTTACTACAAATGCGCCCATCGTGAACTTCGTATGACACTAAAGACATTCTTGCAAGAACTCCAAGTTTTTCCTTCAAACTACAAAATTTTCTAAAAAAGTGAAAAAAATTAATTAACTCTTAATATATATTTTTTTTTTAATTTGTCGAAAAATATTTACTTACTTGTGTGATATCGGCGTGATGTCAACGCTTGAAATACTGTTTAGTTAAAATTTTCTAAAAATAATTTAAATAATCTTTGGAAACGGGCATGCTTTTTTTCAGTGTAGATAACTTCTAATTATTCTTGTTTTTTTTTCACACAAATACTGCCAATTTGATCTTTTGGATTTGACTATCTTTAACATTTCCGTTTTTTTTTTGGTTGTGGAGAGGAGGGCGAATACTTTTGGCGGTTTTATTCTGGCACTCACCTAACGCTTTTTCATTTACTTCCCAGTGTTACCAATTTGATGTTTGCTGATTTTGTTTTCGTGTTAGATCACCATAAATTGAACTTTTATAGACGTTTTGCTTGGAGGAATGTTGTTGCTGTTATTTGAGCATTTCTGTACCCGTTTTCACAATCGCTTTGAATTTGGTATAGTTGTATTTGTTGTTGGTTGCTCTTTTTTGTTGCTTTGTTTATAAAAATTAAGATCATTTGACATTTGCACACGCTCTATAAACAATATCGATGATTTCACATTTGCACATAGCTATGCACATGTACATATTATGTATGTATGTATATGTAGAAATGAATGCACTATATTCACATAAATGTGTGGACGTTCAAATGTCGTTTGTTGTTTTAATAAACTTGATGTTTTGACACTCGTTCTTCACTTTACTACTTGTTCTTCTTCATTTCTTTATTATTTTATTGAAAACAAATACAATCTACACACAATTGTATGTATGCATCTGCATGCCTACTTATATTCGAACATATCGATACGTAGCCAGACAGACAGAAAAACAACGTGGAAAACTGAGAATGAAATTCACTTCACTTTACGAGCGCAGAGAACATAACATACACATACAAACGTGTACACTCTACTACTCTTAGGAGAATAACTTAAATGTGACACTTTTCGTCTGACAATTTGATGGTTTCGCCATTCGTTGGCGGTCGGCTTTAGATTATTTGTGTATACAATTGAACATGTTCCTACAACGTTATTTTGTTAGCCGGTCAATATAGGTCGGTGCGGTACTACCAATAGCTGTTGTGGATGTTGCCATTATTTGTGGGTTGGTGGTTTTGTTCCTGGGCTTTTTGTTTGATTTTGCTAATTGTTGCTTTAAGTTTTCTATCTAATATATGCACTCTCGCTCGCGTATTTATCGTCAATCGCGAGGTGTTATGGCTTTTGTATGTTTAACCTTTAAAGCGCATTATTCACTCACTCGCGTCGTGAAGTACGGAATGTATGCAATTTTTGTTGCTTTTATTGTGTTTTCATCTGTTGTCTTTTTGTTTGAGGTTGACTTTTAAACTTGGGTGTTTGATGCTTCACTTTTTTATGTTCATTGCGAGGGAAAATTGTTGATGGTGTGATGATGAAATTTGTATTAATAACAAAATTCGTTTTTAAACACTTTTTGCCTATTCGTCTCTCAAGAGTGACCACCGCCGCCGTTCACTTGCCACTGCCTGTCGGTTGTCTCATTCGTTTGTCATGTCTTTTGGATGAGGTGGTGTGTGTGAGTGTTCATTTCTCTAGACAAGTCATTCGAAAAATTAGTCGTTACACTTGTCATTCAAACCATCATAGAAATTTCAATTTCATTGATGGGTCAGGGGACCGAACTGGCATACACTGTTTGGTGTTTTATGTGACACAAACAAATATTAATATTAAGTGCTCTCTCTCTCTCTTATCAAGGGTTGCCTTTGAAATGAATGAAATCGTTCGATTGTGTTGTTGCAAATGTTTTGTTCGAAGTATAAGAATAGTCGGTTATTTTTTTGTTATTGTTGTTAGTTCAACGTTATCTATAGGTTTACAGAAAACAACCAGTCACGTGCTTGATAGTTTATTTTCTGTTGTCATTGCTTATTTACTGTGCCTCCATAGTTTCTGATAGCAGTACAAATGATAAGATACATTGCCGATTGTCACATTATTTACTTCACAAGTATTTAAGAATATATTTAGTATTCGATAGGATGCGAATATTGTTTTCAAACAATAACGAGTTAAACGATGTAGAATGAAAATAACGCGATATATGCGTCCTTCTATTTACCGACCGAAAAGATCACTAAGTTTAGATGAAAAACAAAAGCAATATTCATATGAATAAGATCCCACATTCAGTGCGACTATGGCATGTTCTGGCTATTTGAACTTTTGCGCTTTCGTTTGATAGGTAGATTGGTACGTACTACACTCCACCGCAATATACACGCTCTCGGGCTCGCATACTCAGACGTACTAGAGAACACCATAAGCAGCGGACAAAAATAAACCCCAACCTCAAGCAAATCAACACAATGTGTAAAAACTGTCATAACCATCGTTGTCGTCTGCGTCTACTTCACAGATCGCAGTAACAGCGTTCAATGTTGACGATAAGCAGCTAGTAAACATACAAAAATTTGCTGTCGGTCTGCTGTATGCTATG
Source organism: Haematobia irritans (assembly GCA_003123925.1). Lineage (NCBI taxonomy): Eukaryota > Metazoa > Arthropoda > Insecta > Diptera > Muscidae > Haematobia > Haematobia irritans. The sequence continues at coordinate 39,381 of PGFW01031274.1, read as the reverse complement.
CCTACAGTGGAGATAAACAAAAGAAAGAAGACATAGAAATATGAACTCAAATTCATTGAGAGAGTAAACCTCTTCGCAAAACACCCGAAGAGTCAATTGGTTTTAGATATTCATTCGGCTCCCCTTTACGAACTCTTTCACGCACACACATACATTCTCATGCAAACTGCAGAGCAAAAGGTTGGCCTCCATCAGGGCAGCACACTAATAGCCCCAAATTTCAAAGAAGTGATAGTTTTGTTTACATTTCAGTTGCGAGCGTAAGCATTTGTAGAGAGCATGGTGTAAGGAGAGCATAATAACCAAAGATAATATACTTAGAAAGATGGGAAATTGGCATACGTCACACCAAATGTTGCATTTACCGTCGTAGGTCCATACATGTTTGTAATCTTTTATTTGTTTTTCGTTTTTATTTTTTAAATGAAAAACTTATTTTCTTAATGAAACAATGTTAAATTTTGGGTAACAACAAAAAATATGTTTTGCATTTTAATGCAATTTTTTTTTTTAATTTTAATGCTATGTCAATACTTGTCGTATACAAAGACAATAAATAACAGCCTATTTCTGATATCCGAACGAAAGCAATTGCGAACGAACGTGTATAAGTGAGTGCACTTTCGTCTAGATTTGGGTTTCTCTAACTTTCTTTCGTTCGTTCGCAAGGCTTACGTTACTGTCAAAGATAATTGAGAAGAAGATGCAGTCTTGTCATAGCAAAACTGAAGCACCAGAGGACTCTGCCAACAAAATATCATAAAGTTTGCGTCGACGTGTCTCTCAAATGTACTGCCGTTTGAGTCGAAAAATATCATAACATTTGTGTTTTTCATAAATTTCTGAATAAAAACCCACAAAAGCTATACCAAAACAATTGTAGAAAATTAAAATAAAACTTATGTGTATTTTAAAGCGAATATTCATTATGGTTTTATGTGAATATTGCCGTTTTGAATTTATTCCTGGGCAGAGCTGCTTTTGAAATATTGACAAATAAAACAATTTTTTTCTCATAGCCCTCTACACCTTGACATTTGTTTTCTCTTTATAAGAGCACAATGCTTAATCTTGTTATACTCAATTATCTTTGTTACTGTCAAATGCTAGCATTACCAGATCTCAATTATTTGAATTTCTTGAAAAAGGCCCATATATTTTAAAAATGATTTTCCATAAAATTTAATCTGGCATCCCCGTTTATTTGGCAAACTTTTCCTGCTTCTGATATTTGGTTTAGCTCTATAATTTTTTAACAAATTAGCCCGCGTGGAGAGATAAGGATTCATATTTCCATATTTCTACAATAATTACAGTTCAGTTCTCCTTTTAATGAGTGTTTCATTCGAAATGTATGTTATGTGTTTGTCCGTGTTATACTTTTCCTTAAACGGTTCCTATGGCGGTTATAAAGAAAAACTAGATCGATATAAATTACGTTTATCACTTATTTACATTAAAAGCTTTAATAGATTTATAAATTATTTAATTTTTCCTTATTTATTAACGCCTTTTTCACAAAACGAAAGGTCTTTACCAATTGAGTGGTTTTGACATTTCTGTTCGACAAAATGCGAACGAATCGAATTAGTTTAGGAACATTACATGTTTGCACTTAAATATATTGTGTTTACAAATTGTGCCCGAAACACATTTTGTTTACATCGGAACATATGAAAAACATATTTTTCTAACAGTGTGGGTTTTTATTAACTCAGTAACGACTAAAGGCCGGTATGCACCTCCAGCGAAAAATTTCATTCCCATAAGAAATGCATTGCTATTTATGCTAACGAAATTTTCGGTAGCGTTCAATTTCGTAAAGGCCGGTATGCACCTTTAGCGAAAAATTTCATTCCCATAAGAAATGCATTGCTATTATGCCAACGAAATTTCGGTAGCGTCAATTTCGTAAGTTGTACGCCCTTAATGAAATAACAGGGTTGTCAAAAGCATATTTTGGCAGCAAACATTTAATTTATTACAATACTGTGTGCGTAAAAGTTTTAAAAGGTCTGTAAATAATAAACAATTTATTTGAGGAATATTTGGAACATATATTAACAATTTTTAAAAGCGATTAGCTGGTTTAAAATTTGTGTACACAGCCCTGTTTTTTGTTGTAGACTTAAATAAATTTTTGCTACCGAAAATTTCGCTAGAGGTGCATACCGGCCTTAAGCTGGTACGCACCTCTAATGAAAATAACAGGGTTGTCAAAAGCATATTTTGGCAGCATACATTTAATTTATTACAATCATTGTGTGCGTACAAATTTTAAAGGGTCTGTAAATAATAAAAAAATTATTTGAGGAATATTTGGAAAAAATTATTTGAGGAATGAGGGTGCATACCGGCCTTTAAATAAAAAGATTTAACTAAAAAAATGACACTTTTTAGAAAAAAGGGTGTCCCCATGTGGTGACATTGTGCAGATTAAGTATGAAATTCTCCAAAAAATCGCCTCTACACCCTCAAAAAATCGCTTCTGTAACCCCAAACACATTTTGCTTCAAGCATATATATTTTCAGGATTGGTCCAAACAAAATATTATTTGTATTGTTCAAACATATTATGTTTCACCTTAGGGCATACACTGGTAGAAAAAATTTTAATGAAATTTTCTTTGTGTGGATATATTTTTAAGGAGCCAATTGTCTACTTCAATTATTTTACTTGCAGCATACTCTCTAGGTCTCTCTTTCTAAACACATATATGTTTCTAGGCTATTTCTAACTTAATATATGTTTGCATCTAAGCATATTATATTTACAAACATTTTATGTCCCAAACATAATATGTTCTAACATATTAACATATATGTTATGCTAGTTTACGAACATTATATGTTTGCACTTAAAAATATTGTGTTAAAAAATTTGAATTCCAAACATTTAATTTTTACACCCAAACATATGAAAAACACTCTTTCTCGTCCGTGTACCTGATAGTATAATTTTAATTTTTTTATTACAATAAACTTAACAGCTTTATCTACACACAATCGAGATATTATATGCGAAGAATTATAGATTTTAGATCACATAAAACTATTAAAAGTATTTTACGAAAGTTATCCGGATAATAAGAAGAATATAACGCACTGAATAGGACACTTGTTTATAAAATTCGACAAATTGTCTTTGTTTATATATCAGATGCGGTATAAAGCTGACTCGCGGTAACGTAAACACTGCATAACGTGAATACGCTTTTTTACACTAACCTCCGTAACGTGAACAAATTTGAATACTCTATAACGGGGCTACTTAAACTTTTTTGTTACGTGACCCATTTTCGTAATACGAAATTTTTAGTGACCCCCAACAAAGTATAATTTAATTTTGAAAATGCAGGTTCTAATGATTTTATATAGAATGTATTTAAAATAATAAGAATGTATACAGATTAACATATTTACTATAAATTTCTTATTACAAAAAATTAAAATTAATATCAAAATTCAGAAACCAAACGAAAAATGCGTATGAATGTCCATGTAAAAATTAAAATTAATTCAAAATTCAGAAGCAAAAACAAAAAAAGTATATAATTAATGAGATGGGTGTGCTTGCATTAATTTACAGAGTAGATCCAATCTCGGGATTATTTCAGATAGCGCAGGTCTCAGGGCTGTTTCAACATTAGTAAGGCAAGAACGATTTTTTGATTTAATTGCAACAAGCGTTGAAAACGCTGATTCGCACAAGTATGTGGTAGCAAATGGCAGTAGCATTTGATCGCTAAGTCGGAGAGTATTGGAAATTCGCCTTTAACCTTGATCCAAAAAGTATTTAAGTTTGTTTGAGCAAATTCTAGCTTTAAATTTGTATCGCTCGAAAGTTCCGCGAATTCTTCTTGAGCTTTTAATGGAATATGTGTGATGTTTTGAATTGATTCATTGAGTGGTTTTTGCACCCAATCAAAATCTGGCTAAAAATATTTCTTGAATGGTTCTTCCAAAGATTTCAAATGATCAATTATAATCGTCTTGATAACATTGCAATCCGAATTATTTTCAGTAACAAAATCATTCGTGGGTGAAAACATTTCAAATCTGTCATTTGTGACTAAACATTTCCATACATTTATTTTTGTATTCATCATGTATTTGCATTATGTATTTGTATTCATCCCCTGAAGAGACAAATTTAATTTGTTCAGTTTCTCGAATATATCTGACAAATAAGATAATTTGCACATCCACTGCTCGTTATGAAAAAGTTCAGAATCAGCCTGAGAAGAAACTATATATACAAATATCAATTTTAAATACAAACAATAAATAAATTCGAAAAAAAAAATATTTCAATAGGAGGGAAAGTTTTTTGCGTTTATAAAATCAAGGAATAAAATCTTGTTTCTTGCGACCGCTCATAATTTTTGGAATTAAATTTATAATTTAAATTACTAATAACAAAAATAAAATGCTATCACGCTAGAACGTGTACAACTCCTGAATATGGTTTGAAGGAAACAGCTTGGCTTGAAATCATGGTCCGCCGAAAACTGCGCATTTGGCATACGTCAAAATCATCGCAAACAATATATGACAATTGTGACAAATAAAAATCAAAAAATTTAAAATAAATATTTTATACAAACAAATTTTGAAATATACAATTTGCTCTAAAATGATGGCAGAAACGTGAACACAGAATATTTAAACTAGAATATATAATCATAGCAAGAAGAAATACTCCCCCCTTTAACTACACCAAAGTCATTAATAAAATATATTAGAATATAAACAGAGACTGATCATCAAAATTCTGCCGACAAAGAAAAAAAGTAATCAGCTGATTTCTTGAAAATACCTTTCTAAATATGCCTTTCCTTTTCAAATGAATGTGTTTTCGTTATAAACTGAAAAAAATATTGTCGTGAGGCCAAAGATTATGCTCGTGGAGGCCAAAGATTTCGGACTGCTCCTTAAATATCGAATGCGATTTTTTTGCTTAAAAAGACGGATAAAATTTTCATATAAAGTCGTTTTTTCCTTATAATTAATTGTGAATCCTAAAATGAAAGAAAATTTTGTTTGACTAAGGTCAAATTTCTTGATAATTGTGAAAAATTTTTTTAAATTTTATGTTGTTTGTCTTTTTGCATCTTTACAACAAGCCAAAAAGCGTTTAAAAATTAGGATGAATGTTTTTTCAACACTTTTAATTTAAATACGGTTTTTACTTGAAACATACGTATTTTCTACTTGAAGTCGAGTGCGAATTTACAAATTTAATATGTCGTTATACTTTTTTAAAAGACTTTTATTTTGGTTCCGGGCATGCTTTTTTCAGTGTAATTGAAGATTTTTTCGATCGAAACCAAAGTCTGTGTAGATTTTGTTTTATAAAATGGAAAAAGCGATCGATTAAATGTTTTAATATTATTTATACACGGAACGAAAAGTATGTTTTTATTATGCTTTCGGTGTAAACAAAATGTGTTACGGGCTGAATTTTTTAACACAAAATTTTAGACGCAATTCACTCTTTGTAGTTTAGCGTAATTTATTCTTTATACACAAATTTTAATTCGTTTTTTACGCCTGTTGTTTCATGTTAATATCATAAATAGTTCTTTATAAAAACATGTCAACCACACATTAAAAGATAATTCTAACTCGACTTAAGTACAAATTGTTGCAATATTTCAAGTAAGAAGAGTTCTTAATTATTATCTTGACTTTATCTCGAAATATAGTAATAATATATAGTTGCAAATCGTAAAGGGGTTTTCAAATTTCGGGCAGAGGAACTAATGTATTTCTGGAGGGAGCCCTCCCCACAGTCCTTATACGTTTATGGTCTTGAAGAATCTTTTCGTTTTAACCTTTATAGTCAAGTTATAAATCACAAATTTAAAGGAAGATTTAATTCCAATTGTAATTTAGAACAATTGGTCTCAGTTCTTCTATAGAATTCGAATCTTTAACTCTAAAGACAATGCGGCTTTATTGGAAATCGGAATTTTGGTCGGGAGGAAAATCCTTGCATCAAAGAAATAAATAACAAATATTTAAATTTTAAGGACAAGAACTCTTTACTCTTGACGATAGAAAAAAATTTTCTTTCCTGCCTAATCGGTATGGTATTTTATTTATTAACCTAAACAAAACAGCTTCTACAAACATATTCTACAAACAAAAGGAAACTTCGTTTATGTAAGATTTAATTTCGCAGATAGAAAATGTTTGTTTGTACTAGCTAAAATAGTAAGTTATTCGGAAGTTTCTGGTATTGTCGACATACATTGACAAACGTTGCGAAATATTGTAATTAAATTTTTTATATTACTCCAATGCGCTAGGCCCTATTAGCTGAAGATGTCATCAAAAAATATATAAAACTGTCCAAAAAATTTCATAATTTTATTTCTGGTGTATATATCCAATTAGCAGTATACAGGTTGGCGATAAGTCCCCGGCCTGACACATAGATGGCGTCCGCTAGTTTAAATGCATATTATTTTTATATAGTCACAACCTTCAAATGATTCGTGTCAAAAGTCTGTAAGTCAATTAGATTGTGAGATAGAGCGTCTTTTGTGAGAGACTTTTGTTATTGTGAAAAAAAATGGAAAAAAGGAATTTCGCGTGTTTGATAAATACTGTCTTCTGAAGGGGAAAATACGGTGGAAGAAAAACTTGCTTGATAATGAGTTTCCGGACTCATGTCCCACGGGATCGACAATAATTGGATGGTATGCAAATTCAAGCGTGGTGAATGAGCACGGAGGGACGTGAACGGCAGTGGACGCCCGAAAGAGGTGGTTACCGACGAAACATCAAAAAAATCACAAAATGATTTTGAATACCGTAAAATTAAGTTGATCGAGATAGCAGAGGCCTTAAAGATAATCAAAGAACGTGTTGGTCATATTATTCATCAATATTTGGATATCGGAAGCCTGTGCAAAATAGGTGCCGCGCGAGCTCACATGTGCCAGAACAACAACGTGTTGTGTTCTGAGCGCGTGTAGCCGGTGCTTGGGCGCGTAGCGCGAGACGGTTCTAGAATGGGCCTGTGCATGGTTGAAGACAGGCATTGACGTCGATTGATGTCTGGGGAGTTCAGCTGTACTCGTAGCAACCCGAGAGTCAAAGTCCGTGGCAAATAATGCCGTTTTTTGTTCGTATGGATTAGATACTGGAGGACCATCAACAGTACTATTATATGGCGTTGATTGAGGTTTGAAGGTACGAAATCGCGCGCAAAAACGGGCGCCATATTGAGAATGAAAAAAGTGTTGTTCACCAAGGGACAACGCACGCGTGCCAGCAAGTCATTGGGAGAACGATGGCAAAAATCATGAAATTGGGTTTTCTTGAATTGCTTCCCACCGTCTTTCCAGATCTTGGTCCACGGCAGGCACTTGTCTCTTGTTCTCAGATCTCAAAAGGGAATGTCGCAGAGAAAATTTGGCTGCCACGATTAGAAGAGGTGATCGCCGGAGAACATGTAGGCACCTAATTTTGAGGCAAAACTGAAGCAAGTGACTTACCAAATAGGTGATCAAAAAATTCGAGGAAGTCGTTGTAGTATATCGTTGTATCGCTTTTGATAGGGACGTATATTGAATGATAAACACGAACTGTTTGACACCAAAAATGTGTTTTTTCCTATACGGGGACTATCAGGCAACTGTTATAGTCAACGATCCATATTTTTTACACTAGCTATCGTTTTAAGTTACGTGTGGGAATCTTATGAATAAGAAGTAGCAAGTTTTCACGATTTCCTGTTGACTATATCGATTTGTCACTTGTGATTTATGTCCGACTCAATTGCCCAAACTGGCAAACCGAATACTAGCCCTTAAACTTTATTTCATTTCATAGAGTAATGCCAATTTTTTGATGCAAATGCTCGTCTATTTCTGAACAATCGCCGTTTGTTTTGCACATTGGACTATTACTCAGCCAGAAAAAAATCTATTTCTTTGTATCACTTTTCGCCGATCATTAAACTCTAAGTTTTACGGGCTCATGGGATTGGTTGAACGTAAGTGGTTCAGTATTTGGTTAATAATATTATGAAATAACAAGCGAAAAAGATTTACGTGGTAACAAGTATTTGTTATGACTTCTCTGGGGTACACTGA
>PGFW01031260.1:63820-77372 GCA_003123925.1 Haematobia irritans | reverse complement strand
TTTAACAATCTCATATACACGTATGTTATTCGCCAATATTCTACACATATATGGAGTTATTTTTAAGAGGGAACTTAGCAAACAAATGAAAAGGGGGGCATTTTTTCTTATTTTTTTTATTGTTTTCTTGTTGTTGTATATAGATTTATATTAACGCATAGACTTTTTTTTTTTTGTTACTTCCAATTTTAGGGTTTCTTATTTTTTTTATTGTTTTCTTGTTGTTGTATATAGATTTATATTAAACGCATAGACTTTTTTTATTTTTCGTTACTTCCAATTTTAGGGTTATTCCATTCCATTGAATACAAAATAAAATGTTCAGTTAAACTGCCAATAAACTGGGGAGTAGGGGAAATTTATTTGGGGATTTTTTCTTCTTCTTTTTCTCCTTTTTAGAAATGAAATGTTCTTAGGGCAGGGTATACCGCACATAGGGTACTTCAACATCTTCGCCTTCTTCATCATTGCAACAGATTTCAAAGACCAATGAACGCTCATGTGGTTCAATACGTTTCTTGGATACACGGCGCACAACTTCAGACATAGGCAGGGGCATACGTTCTGCACACTTGGCCTTGGGCATAAAGAAGGAATAAAGCATGGATACACCCTGAGACAACATTGTGATCTTTAATCGTTCCTTTTTCTCAAAATATTCCAAGAATTCTTGCAATGTCAATTCACCGGGCACTTCGAAACGATCCCACAGGGTCCATTCCTTGCCATAGAATGTATTCTTGGCCGCTGGCAATGGTTCGGAGAAAGCCACTAGAGGTAAAGCTATGTTGGCAAAACCATTTTTGAATTTTGATAAATCTTTGTGTCTGTCAATGGAAAATAAATTGAGATTAGAAAATATTCCAAAAACTAAAATTCAAAAACCGAGAATAGTTCATACCCCATAATTAATTTAATGATTTCCAATACAGCCCATCCTGAAATCAATGAAGTGGTAGTAGCAATAGCTGGCATAATTTTACCAGCTATTAGTTTTGATTTGTGACGATCGGCAGGTGTGATCTTGTAATTGGTGGCTCTGAGATTTGAGGCGGCAACGATAAAGTCCATGTGCAAGTTATTGTCATCGTCCTTTTCAAATTGCAGCGGGGTGATGGTGAAAGTCAATTTACCCAAAGATTGCAATTCAGTGAGTATTTTATTAACACGATCTTGATCCACTTCTGATGAATCGTGATTATTAGCTTCAGCAGCGGCAGCTTCGTTCGTTTCAATTTTAACACCCGAACGTGGTTTAAATTCGGGCACCTGCAAATAAATATAGATGGGAAATAATGAATATCTGTATTACCTAGTGAAGATAGTATATATTCAATATGAAAGCAAGAATCGTCTTTAACGAAAAAATTGAAAAGTCGAATGTACATTGAAAGGGAACGCGATTTGATTTTAATTATTTTTTATATGTTGCACCAAGCATATCAAGATGAATCTTATGATTGTAGATATTTTTAATTTTATTTATTTCATAATACAAAGCCAACAAGGCTAAATACAAATGTACTTCATGACTAAAGCATAAGTAGAGATTATCAAAAAAACTATATGGTTTTAAGAATGTATAACAATTTTTATATAAATAACTTTTGAAGTACTCCACCCATGTAAGTAAACATTCAAAAAGTGAGAAATCAAAATTCCAAAAACATAGAACATCAAAAAGTCGAAAGTGGCGACTTCAATAGCCGACTTTTCAATAATTGCAAAAGTCGCCTTTTCCACAATTTGAAAAATCCGGAAAGTTGTATACATTTCCAAATTTTAGATATGAAAAAAAAAACCGAAAAGATGAGCCCTTGTGCAAAACCTCACTTTGTAATATAGCCGCCAAGAGCTGTCCTTGGACTCTATGATCCTCTGCTCGAAAAGAGCCAGACACTGAAAGCTCATACTGATGGCAGATTTGATGGCGTTACGACGAATGCACTGAGAAAATGTGGACTGTATTTCTTGGAAATTTTGGCTAGGATGTGTTGATGAAACACACTCTACAATATTAAGCTTGAAGGCTTTGACTATTCAAAATGCTTATCACTTTCCATTTATTCCCATTATTTACGATTATTTGGGAATCTAATGATTACATTACTGCTGTTAATTAGTATTACGCACTAGGTGCCTATCACATCTACCTTTGAGGTGCCGCAGAAAAGCTTACCCATCGAATATTTTAACCTTAAGAAAGAGAGAGATCGTGATATTGAGTTGTCTTTGTAAAACATTCTAAGATACTCATTTTCTAAAATCTTTTAGGATTTGTCCGCGGTTGTTCGACGTTTACTGTATCCGAAAGATTTAAGTTCTTGGCTTAAATCAAGGGATGATCCTAATTCGAGATCTCTACAGGACATTGCATTACAAAGGAAATACTTAGGCATCGGACTGACGGTAATCGTCAGGTTAATCGAAATATAGGAACCGAGCGAAAAGGCCGATCCTTCGGAGGGAGCAGGCGAGCGTTACTAGCGACGGAGGCTTTTAGTGTATGGGCTACCCGGTCACAGAGGTGTGGAAAGAGTTCTCCGGTGAAGGTAGGTTGTGAATAATAGTGATGAATGATTGTAGACGATGGGCGTATTCTTTTTGATGCGTGATGATCTCAAGTAATTTTCTTTCGTTTATTGCGAACTCGATATGTAACAGACAGACCGGAATTTGAGAAGTGAAGTTGTTTCCTGTATTCGCCGCCTTATTCCTTGTGATTTTGTTTCGCAGGTAGGACATTTATCAGGGCTGATAGGACCGTGCTTAAAATCTGGCTCTCTTGGTGCGTAAGATGGTTTCCATTAAATGTATTAAGACCTTTTTTTCCTTATATTTCTCGATGTCTATTTCAACCTATTTAACACTATGTTTATGACATGCTGTTTCCACACACGCCTGGAAGAGAGCTCTGGTTATCCCCTAATTCCCGAAAAGTAGGAATGTGACTTGTATTTAATGATATGAGCACCTATTTTAGTATTCTCCAGCTCTATCACAAGATTGCTTGAACATTTAATTAAGAAGACAGATACAGGAATATGTTGACGACCGTCAAATCCTTAGCACTGTCTTTCAGTAAGGTTTTTCGGACAGGTTCAGGTACTTGGGGCCGGGTCCTCATTGCTCTTGGATTTGACGGAGACGATAGTATAATCGCACGTCATATTTACTATTTCAAACAAACAGTAAATGCTTTCCCTTTTTCCAGCAGACTTTCTGCTGAGGTCTACAATTTTTTTTTGGGTTCAAAATACAAATCGCTTTCTAACTTTTCACACAGTAATAATACCCACACGTTGTTACTTTTGACAATTTTGTCTTTTATTTTAAATTCTGTATTTTTCTTTTTTGTTTTTAAATTATTCCAATAGAAAAATTAAATTTTAATTTAATTTGCCATAACAATATTAATATATATAATAGGGGTGTATGATTGTGTAGTTCTCTGGGGGTTATCGTTTTGAATTGGATCGTGTAATGAAAAAACATCTATTATTGTATCTTTAGGCATTTAAACATTCACTGCAATTCATTTTTCAAAAAGACAAAGACGATTGATTATATGTATATAAATTAAATAAAATACTTGTTTTAAAATCCTGCATTCGTATGTTATTCGCAAATATTCTACACATATATGGGGTTATTTTTAAAAGGGAACTTAGCAAACAAATGAAAAGGGGGGCATTTTTTCTTATTTTTTTTATTGTTTTCTTGTTGTTGTATATAGATTTATATTAAACGCATATTAACTTTTTTTATTTTTCTGTTACTTCCAATTTTTAGGGTTATTCCATTCCATTGAATACAAAAATAAAATGTTCAGTTTAAACTGCCAATAAACTGGGGAGTAGGGGAAAATTTATTTGGGATGTTTTTCTTCTTCTTTTTTCTCCTTTTTTAGAATGAAAATGTTTCTTAGGGCAGGGTTACCGCACATAGGGTACTTAAACATCTTCGCCTTCTTCATCATTGCAACAGATTTCAAAGACCAATGAACGCTCATGTGGTTCAATACTGTTTCTTGGATACACCGGCGCACAACTTCAGACATAGGCAGGGGCATACGTTCTGCACACTTGGCCTTGGGCATAAAGAAGGAATAAAGCATGGATACACCCTGAGACAACATTGTGATCTTTAATCGTTCCTTTTTCTCAAATATTCCAAGAAATTCTTGCAATGTCAATTCACGGGCACTTCGAACGATCCCACGATCGCAGGTCAGATCACTTCGCCCTTCCCCCATAAATGTCTCTACTGAGATGATAGTATTCTTGGCCGCTGCAATGGTTCGGAGAAAGCCACTAAGAGGTAAAGCTATGTTGGCAAAACCATTTTTGAATTTTTGATAAATCTTTGTGTCTGTCAATTGGAAAAATAAATTGAGATTAGAAAATATTCCAAAAACTAAAATTCAAAAACCGAGAATAGTTCATACCCCAATAATTAAATTTAATGATTTCCAATACAGCCCATCCTGAAATAATGAAGGGTAGTAGCAATAGCTGGCATAAATTTTACCAGCTATTCAGTTTGATTTGTGACGATCGGCAGGTGTGATCTTGTAATTGGTGGCTCTGAGATTTGAGGCGGCAACGATAAAGTCCATGTGCAAGTTATTGTCATCGTCCTTTTCAAATTGCAGCGGGGTGATGGTGAAAAGTCAATTTACCCAAAGATTGCAATTCAGTGATATTTTATTAACACGATCTTGATCCACTTCTGATGAATCGTGATTATTAGCTCAGCGCAGGCAGCTTCGTTCGTGTTCAATTGTTAACACCCGAACGTGGTTTAAATTCGGCACCTGCAAATAAATATAGACGGGAAATAATGAATATCTGTATTACCTAGTGAAAGATAGTATATATTCAATATGAAAGCAAGAATCGTCTTTACGAAAAAATTGAAAAGTCGAATGTACATGTGAAAGGGAAACGCGATTTGATTTTAATTATTTTTTATATGTTGCACAGCATATCAAGATGAATCTTATGATTGTAGATATTTTTAATTTTATTTATTTCATAATACAAAGCCAACAAGGCTAAATACAAATGTACTTCATGACTAAAGTATAAGTAGAGATTATGAAAAAAACTATATGGTTTTAAGAATGTATAACAATTTTTATATAAATAACTTTGAAGTACTCCCACCCATGTAAGTAAAACATTCAAAAAGTGAGAAATCAAAATTCCAAAAAACATAGAACATCAAAAAGTCGAAAGTGGCGACTTCAATAGCCGACTTTTCAATAATTGCAAAAGTCGCCTTTTCCACAATTTGAAAAATCCGGAAAGTTGTATACATTTCCAAATTTAGATATGACCGAAAAGTGACCCTTTGCAAAACTCACTTTGTAATATAGCCGCCAAGAGCTGTCCTTGGACTCTATGATCCTCTGCTCGAAAAGAGCCAGACACTGAAAGCTCATACTGATGGCAGATTTGATGGCGTTACGACGAATGCACTGAGAAAATGTGGACTGTATTTCTTGGAAATTTTGGCTAGGATGTGTTGATGAACAACACTCTACAATATTAAGCTTGAAGGCTTTGACATATTCAAAATGCTTATCACTTTCCATTTATTCCCATTATTTACGATTATTTGGGAATCTAATGATTACATTACTGCTGTTAATTAGTATTACGCACTAGGTGCCTATCACATCTACCTTTGAGGTGCCGCAGAAAAGCTTACCCATCGAATATTTTAACCTTTTTTTATTTCCATCGACAAATATACTTACCGGAACCTGCTGAACCATAGCAATGATGGCATCACGATCACGAACTTGTGGCAGACCATAAACTTCAGCACGCAAATTGGCTGCAGCATAAACATAGTCAACATGCATGGGGTTATTTATATCGAACACTAATGGTTCCGGGCAACGCTTGGGACCAGACCAGAAAGGTTGACCACTAGAGGTAATTTGATTAGGAGGGAAATTATAGAGTAATTGTTTGATTTGGTTGGCATAGCATTCTTCCCAATAGAGGCGAGCCCATTTAACGCAATCAGCAAAATCTTTGGGTTTGTCATCGATCAAAGCAACCTTAAAAAATTGAAAGTAAAAGTAAAGTAAAAGTGTGTGTCCATAATGGGTCGTCGTTGCAAAACTAACCTTGACCGATTCTAAAATTTCCAATGGCTGAATACCCGACAATTTCAATGTGCGCTCAATGAAATTGGGATCAGAAGCATAAAGAGCAGCATTTTCAGCAGTTTGTGTGAAAATACCCTCGAAACAATCTCTGGCCCATTGTAAAGTGTGCTCAATGGCATTGGGGAAATTCTTCAATGTACATATGGGTATGCTTTTCTCTGGAGGATCTTGCGACGAGCTGTACGATTCCGTTAAGAATGGCACAATAACCTGAACATTACCCATGGTACTGAGAGTTCCAGACTCTACCAAGGGGATGCGATTAAAAACGCATTTGCGATCCATATAAATACGAGCATCAATGTTATCCAAAGCATTTGCAACACCATCGAGTTGACCGTAGAATTCCTCAGAGAATACCTTCTCAGTCTCAGTTCCAACACGCAATTCATAAGCGGTTACTTTAACATCGGGATTCATTTGTTTGATGGCAGCCACAGCTGTTTGCGCTTTGGGTTTTTGTACATCTTTCGGTCGGAAAAGGAACTGGCGATTTAAATTCGATTTTTCAATGAGATCCATGTCAGTGATGAAAAGTTGACCATTGCGAACGCCAGCACCAATCATAGCAAAGTTCTTAATCAGTTCACAACCAATGGCGCCAGCACCAACGATAAAGTATCTGCAAAGTGAAAAGCGATTAATTTCAATGTCATCCATGATTAGGGAAATCGTGTTCTACTTACTTAACATCACCCAATTTGTCCTGGAATTTCTTGCCAAATATGGCGATTTGAGCATCATATCTGGAACCAATTGGTTGGGCATCGGCCTCCTCTACACCACCATCGGGCAGACACTCAACAGCATCAAAGTAAAACCACTGATAGATGGGAGTAAATTTACCACTGCATGCCTTCAAAACTTCTTGGGCCACCATACCACCCATAGAGGCATCTATGGGACAAGTGTTACCCGCGCAGATCTTTGCGAAAGTAAGTACTATATTATCTGAAACATTCTCATCCATGGATTTGCATAATTGTAAGAACTTTTGAGCATCTTCTTCATTCCATGGGCGTGGAGGTTTGCCGCCATTTTCTTCACGATATTTGTGCAAAGCTTTGAAAGCCACATGCAAACTTGAGGGATAGTCAAATTTGGCAAAGTCTGACATTAAAAATTCTGGTTCCTTTTCGGCCAATTCCAAAGGTTTGAAGCTGATTGTTTTTGGCATTTTCACTTGTGTCACAATGCCACCAGTTTTGTATTCGCTGAATTTACTGGTATCACCAATACTAAAGGTATATGGACCCAAAACACTAATCTTCAATGGGGCACAACCATTTAATTCAGTCATGCCTTGAACTTCCGAGAATGTAACATAATCCCCATCATTCAAACCATGGCGAGTTTCATCCAAACATGTAACAACGCCCTGAGCGTCATGGGTAACACTTGCAATCATGGTGGATATAGGCTGGGCACCATCTTGGTCGTAGATAGTGAAGTTTTCACCAAAATCACAGAATACTTTGGCATATAGACCACGAGTTTCGGCGATGATGAGAGCAATGTTATTGTCATGAGCAAATTTGCCAATGCGATGTTGTTCGGCATCACTGGCATTGGTCAAAACAATGACACGGAATTGACGGAGGAAATCTTCCGTTAATGCACCAGTGTATGAAGAGGTGCGTACATAGTTATTGAGTTCAGCTAATTTATTGCATGAAGCCTCAGCGCGATTTCTACCAATATCGGATTCGGAGAGATAAAATTGTGATGACAAGTCTTGCAGCTGAAATTGAAGAAAATAAAAAATAAAAACTCAATTTAAAAATGTATAAAGGCAGAACAGAAACCTTCTTGAGGTGAATTCAAATTCATAAAATCACCAAAATTTTCTTCCTAATTACCAAGATCTTACGATTATAATTCCTTAGATTCTTCAAATTTGTTAACTTAAAGTCACTTAAAAACGTGATTTGAATTGCTATGCAAGCTAACGCTGCGCTCAAAAAAGTAAAAGGCCATAAAAGTGTTCTAAATTTATTTTATTTTTCAAATCAAATCTGAAGTTCAATAAAGCTACAGTCCTCTAATAGGAACATATTTCCGTGGAACTAGAGTATGATGATGTGCCCTCCAAAAACTGAGTTTCATAAGAGGAAAATAAAGGGTGATTTGTTAAGAGCTTGATAACTTTTTAAAAAAAAAAAAAACGCATAAAATTTGCAAAATCTCATCGGTTCTTTAGTTGAAACGTTAGATTGGTCCATGACATTTACTTTTTGAAGATAATTTCATTTAAATGTTGACCGCGGCTGCGTCTTAGGTGGTCCATTCGGAAAGTCCAATTTTGGGCAACTTTTTCGAGCATTTCGGCCGGAATAGCCCGAATTTCTTCGGAAATGTTG
This sequence comes from Haematobia irritans, assembly GCA_003123925.1. Classification (NCBI taxonomy): domain Eukaryota; kingdom Metazoa; phylum Arthropoda; class Insecta; order Diptera; family Muscidae; genus Haematobia; species Haematobia irritans. The sequence continues at coordinate 68,828 of PGFW01031260.1, read as the reverse complement.
TCTTCCAAAGCTGGAATAGTTGCTGGCTTATTTCTGTAGACTTTAGACTTGACGTAGCCCCACAAAAATAGTCTAAAGGCGTCAAATCGCATGATCTTGGTGGCCAACTTACCGGTCCATTTCTTGAGATGAATTGTTCTCCGAAGTTTTCCCTCAAAATGGCCATAAAATCGCGAGCTGTGTGGCATGTAGCGCCATCTTGTTGAAACCACATTCAACCAAGTTCAGTTCTTCCATTTTTGGCAACAAAAAAGTTTGTTAGCATCGAACGATAGCGATCGCCATTCACCGTAACGTTGCGTCCAACAGCATCTTTGAAAAAATACGGTCCAATGATTCCACCAGCGTACAAACCACACCAAACAGTGCATTTTTCGGGATGCATGGGCAGTTCTTGAACGGCTTCTGGTTGCTCTTCACTCCAAATGCGGCAATTTTGCTTATTTATGTAGCCATTCAACCAGAAATGAGCCTCATCGCTGAACAAAATTTGTCGATAAAAAAGCGGATTTCCTGCCAACTTTTCTAGGGCCCATTCACTGAAAATTCGACGTTGTGGCAGATCGTAAGTCTATTCATGATGAAATGTCAAAGCATACTGAGCATCTTTCTCTTTGACACCATGTCTGAAATCCCACGTGATCTGTCAAATACTAATGCATGAAAATCCTAACCTCAAAAGAATCACCCTTTAATTTCATAAGAGGAAATACTACATTTTAACCAAAATTCCTATACAGTAAATATAAGTTGTAAATCTTTTTGTGGAAGATTAATAAATAAAAAAAAAATTCTCCGGTGGCTTTGCAAATTGCTTGCCTTCACAAGTTCTCGGAATACTCTCGAATAAGTTTGAAGTATTAAAATGAATTTCAATTTGAGAAGTTGCACTTAATGTATTGAGACTTTCTTACTAATTTTTTGAAACCTGCTATTGAGAGCTATGTCTCTTTCTTATTGAGAATGCTACTAAGTAAATTCTTTGAAACAATCTTTGGAACCATGTTGAATGTAAGCATTTTTCCAATAATTTTTTTATGGGGATTTATTAAAGCAATGCGATTCCCATATAAAAGAAACATTATTATATGAACAATCTGGCAATGTTAATGCTTGCACATGTGGGCAATAGTAGTGAAAATGAAAACGTATATGTAAGTGCAGTAGATGGTGAAAAGCCAGTACCCATGCATTTGTTCTTTCCTAATAATTGATATTATCAATAAAATTTCTCTGTACAGAGTACACAGGAAAATTTGCCATGTAAAATAAAAGGAACGTACACACCACCAAGATATAATCTACTGTATCATTTCATAAGTGCTATACATTGGCGAATATCATATGGGCTGTTACTCGGTTACTTTCGTGCGACAAACCAATTAACAACTTGTTGCTCCCAGATAATTTTAGTATTGGATTAAATACGTTAAATTTATACTACCTGCGCACTAGGCACGACAAATTTCGATAAAAGTATGTAGAATCTGTGGGCCTGATTATCCCTTTCTCCAGCAATTTACAGTAGATTTGCAATTAGACATTTATCCAGCATGGATCGTTAATTTTCACAAAATCTGTTTCAAACCACTTTCCCTCCGCTCCTCCGTCATACTGGCCCTACCCTCTGCCTCGCACCACTCATCTCCTGTGTCCGCCTCAGCTCTCTCCCCGCTGCCGCGAGTTGCCTGATACTAAAACATCGCGTGCATTCGACCTTCCTTTGCCAACCCAGTCGCAATTCTTAGCCATACACTTGTTCGCCACCGGATATACGCCGCGCGCTCTCCTGTGGTGTTTTCCGTTTTGTATAGTCATTCTCGACTGCCAGGACGAGCTCTTCTCCCTCTCTCACCTCCGTTGGCCACAAAAACCGGACGGACAACCGAATGTTTGCTCCAGACCTATCCTTAAGTCAAAAAGAAATCAAATGGCTCAACGGTTAACTTTTATGTTTAAATCATTATATTCAAAAGTGTGTCCAATGATTTACGTTTTTCTTATTGTAAACAACAAAACAAGCTGCTTAACCCAAAACCAACGAAATCTCGATTTAATCTTTTGCCATTTTCGAGCACTTGCAGATCCACTCTGTGTACAAGAAGACCTCTCTGTACTGTCTACTAAGGTCAGCGCACTGACTGATCTATTCTCTAACTGCATCCACAACTTTTATCGCGCCACCTACCCCGTACCTGTCACTCCTTCCTTCTTCTCGCACCTGCGCGCGCCCGCTCCGCACCACTCCGCTGCGATTTACCTCAGCGTATACCACAGCGCTTCCCTTGCACTTTTCTTCTATGCTTTCTGCGACGACCTTCTCCGCAGCTCTCCGCTGCCTCCTTTTCTTCACTTCGTCTCCCTCTGAGCTCTCACTCTAGAGGCCTCCTTCGGCTCTCTTTCTGAGGGGGTTTAGGATTTCATGCATTAGTCATTTGACGATCACGTGGGATTTCGACATCGGTGGTCAAGAGAAGATCTCAGTATGCTTTGACCATTTCAATCATGAAATAGAACACACTTACTAACGAGCAACGCTTGCCAACAATCAGTTGAAATTTTCATTACCTAGGAAGAAGTTGGGCCAGGAAAATCGCTTTTTTAATCGCACAAAATTTCTGTTCAGCGATGAGGCCTCAATTCGTTTGAATGGCTACGTAAATAAGCAAAATTCGCCGCATTTGGAGGTGTAACGAGCTAGCCACGCAAGGCACCCGTTCAAGAGAACTGCCCATGCATCCCGGGAAAAGAAAATAAAAAAAAAAACAGAAAAAAAAAAAAATAAATGCACTGTCTTGCTCTTGGCTATGTGGTTTGTTTGTACGTGGAGGAATCATTGGACCGTATTTTTTCAAGAAAGGATTGCTGTTGGACCGCAAGCCCGTTTACGCGTCGGCGTGCAATGAGCCGATCGTTATCCACGTTCGATGCAACAAACTTCTTTGTTGCCATAAAACTGGAAGAACTGGAACTTGGTTGACATTGACGTATATTTGTGTCGTTTTCAACAAGATGGCGTACATTCCACTACAGGCTCGGCGATTCCTATGAGCCATTCTTGACCGGCGAAAACTTGTCCTGAGGAAAGACACGGAAACAATTCAATCCTCAAGAAATGGACCGGTAACGTCTGCCGCCCTACCAAGAATTCATGCTCGCGACTTTTTTCTTGATGACCCCGCGCCCTGCAGGGACGCGCCGGCGCGCTTGAGACCTAATTTTTGGGTCACCTGTCAAACGGAGTCTCCTGCTTGTTCTTTTCTCTCCTATGTTCACTCATCTATAAGGTCCTACAGAAGAAATCCATCCGCCCCAGGCAACTAAGCCGCCCGCCTCCTTGCCGAAGACAAGACCATCCGCCGAGATATCTCGGGGCTGATTCCGGGCCGAAATGGCTCCCGAAAAAAAAGTTGCCCAAATTGTTGCTGGAACACTTGCCGACCATTGGACCACCTAAGACGCAGGCACGGCCCCCTCCGCCGCCGGTCAACATTTAAATGAAATTATCTTCAAAAGTAAATGTCCATGGACCAATCTAACGTTTTCAAATAAAGAAACCGATGAATTTGCAAATTTTATGCGTTTTTTTTTTTTAAAGTTATCAAGCACTCTTAACAAATCACCCTTTATAATTAAAGTTCCAAAATAAATAGCTTCCGCCCTCTATAAAACATATCAGTAATGATAGCTTCAATAAGCCCATTAATCATAACATATTACTAGCGATTAATGTAACTACTATAAATGCATAATAAATACAAGCATAACTTATACATGGAAAAATAGCCATATTTCGTGTAAAATCTATAGTTACAAATCTTTTGTAAAAATTAGGCAATGTATTGAAATTTAAAATCCGATTTCCAAAGAGAAAATTACTCGGGCACAAATGCGAGAATAACGATTAGTTCCAAAATGTTATATAAATCGGAAAGCATTTCTCGGTGTAAACGCCGTATGTGGAAGGGCGCCAAACGTTTGGCGACTAAAAATGGTTAGCAACTATTTTGCGTATTCGCCATCGAAATACGCCAAATTTTGTCGATTTGAAATCGCTCGTTGTTTGAGCTGTGCGAATTTAAATATTTTTACTGCTTTTTCATGTTCATTACGACAAAAAATGCCCAAAACCAAAGTGATTATAATGCCAATAGCACGCTTTGACCAATCAAGCCCACATTCAGACGTTAATTATTTAAATGAATCATTTTTCTTAATTACTCTGTATTGTCGAGAATGATTCTAGCCACTAAAGTAATGAATTCATTTGCAACACGAAAACTACATTTGTGTTTGTATGGTTTTTTTTTTTTTGCTGCACAAATAAAACCGACTTTGTGCGCCTTTCGAAACGAAACTTTTTACTAGATTTGCTAAAAATTTGACGTAAACGCAGATGACGTACAATAAGAATTTGACATTGGTTGAAAACTTTTGACATTTACGACATAACTAGAGCTTGGCAGTTTTGATTGTTTTATTTGTTAAATAAATGGCGTCACCAATTTAGCACTTGTTTTTCACCATTAGTAAAGTTTCGGTTTTCGACAGTCCATGTAATAAATTTTGGCAAAAAAATTATTTGATTTTATTTCTGTTTTTACTGATTTTTCTTTTTTGCGGGCTAACTCGAACTTAGTTATACACCATTAAATTTGAATGAACTACACTCGTTTCCAATTTTTATGAGATTTGGACATAATATTAATTATTCTTGTAAATGCAAAGTCAGGCTTAAATCGGTTTGCCAAAGAGTTGAATATGAAATAATAAATAAGATATGAATTCCCCCAAACTGTGTAAATAATTCATTATCTATAACAATTCCTAAGAACACGTATTATTTTCGCTGCCGAAACAGCTAAGTACATGCTTTTATTAAACTAAAGAATAAATTGGTATAAGATGTCAATGTTATCGCAGTGGGGATAAACAATATTCATTTCAAACGTTCCATTAAACTTGTTGGGCAGCACTGTAAACACCACATTGCTATACAAAAAACATC
>PGFW01031228.1:21869-32257 GCA_003123925.1 Haematobia irritans | reverse complement strand
ACAACCCGCAAGTAATTCGATTGGTGGAGGGATAGTCTTCGTTAGAAGTTTCTACGAATCATGGTGGTGGTACATAAGATTTCGGCAACTGGCCAGACTGCGCGCCGTATATACTTGTTGTTTTTTTTTTACTTTAATATATTCTGAAAAATTTTCAAATGATTAAATGTCTTTAATCTTGTTTTGTTTAATATATACCCAGTATGGCTAACTTACAATTTAGAAGACAGTGTTAAAAAGGTTTTACGAATACCTTGCCATCGCAAGTGTTATCGCAACCCAATAATATTCGATTGTGGATGACAGCCTTTAGTAGAAGTTCCTACGCAATCCATGGTGGACAGGAACTTACGGCCGTATATACTTTGTTATTTGTTTGTATGTGCCGGGTAATCTCGGAAACGGCTGAACCGATTTAGTTGTAATTTTCGGAGAACGTAGCGGGTGTTCATGTGGTGAAAACAGGGTTCCTCTTTTTTCTCATATTTGGGTGAAATTTTCAAGGACCAAGTCATCCTCTGGGCTGCTAACTTCAGGGCGCAGTGGACGTGTTTCGACTGAAGTTTAAAATTTTGGGCATGACCAAGAAATACTCCAATGTTTTAATGTCAAAATTAAATTCCTTGGCTGTAATTGTCGTAACAATACCGCAGATAAACATTAAAATGTTTTTTTTTTTTCATATGCTTTTTGTGAACATTTCATACATGTTATATTAAAGACGATGTTGAAGAGCTTCTTCAACTAAAAATGTTATTGTATATATTTGGCTTTCGAAGAATAATTTTGTGTTATTCAAAATATTAACAAAGAGCTAATTTCTTACAGAGAAGTAACCAAATTTAGTCCCGAATAATAATAACGTAAGTAATGTCATAGATTTTGTTGACAAAATATACGCTACTAATTGAACAAGCACCATTTGGGTATATTTCATTGAATTATCCCTGGGATTTCTTTATAAAACTAACGTATTTCATTTGACAGTTTAGACGAACACTATGTTGGAAATGTTCAGAAAAGAGTTTGAAGTGGGCAAAAAACACATTCGGGAAGTTTTCTTATTTCAGTGTTTACATTTGAAAATATAAAAACCTGAAAACCGGTTTTTATATTATTAAAAACACCGGTCCAGCGAAAATGGGATTTGATACGAAACCGACAATCGGTGCAAAACGAAAACCGATTTTCACCGAACGGTTTTGATCACTCTAGTTCAACCCCAGTTTCGACCGAACACCGCAATGTAGAACGCCGTTGGGACTCGGATATAAAAAGGAGGCCCCTTTTCATTGAGCTAAGCATAGAATCGGGCAGCACTCAGTGATAAGAAAAAGGTTCACCACTGTGGTATCACAATGGGCTGAATAGTATATATATATATATATATATATAATTTATATATATATAATAATATATATAATATATATATAATAATAGAATATATATATATTATATATTATAGTATATATATATATATAATATATTATATTATATATTACTTTTCGCATATATTATGAAGTTGCATTTGCATTAGGCTCTATCCATAATGAGTTTTGTCTTTGGTTTCACAGACTCCTTCAAACAAGGTCTAACAGGGAGCCACCGTGGGTGCAATGGTTAGATGCCGCCTTGCATCGACAAGGTCGTGGGTTCGATTCCTCTACGAACCAACACCAAAAAGTTTTTCAGCGGTGGATTATCCACCTCAGTAATGCTGGTGACATTTCTGAAGTTTCAAAAGGGTTTTCCTGCAATGTGGAACGCCGTCGACTCGGCTATAAAAAGGGCCCTTGTCAGTAGCTTAACTGGAATCGGCAGCACTCAGTGATAGAAGAGAAGTTCACCAATGTGGTATCACAATGGACTGAATAGTCTAAGTGACCTGATACATCGGGCTGTCACCTAACCTAAACCTAAGGTCTTAATGGACATGGAAGGCATCTCCCTGTCATGTCCCAAGTAAGACTTTGAAGATACCCAATATTTGCATCGCCATTTGCTAAAACTTGTCAAACGACAGTGGTCTGTATTGTAACATTGAAAACAAAGTTAAGTTCATTTTTTAGCAATAATTACAGTGTTGGTATGGACCCTCCACTTTCGCAAGCAGATTTGCTCATTTCTGATTCAGGCAGAGACTTGTTGAGTCGTAAATCCTTTGGCTGATCCTTTTCGTATATCTTCATTTTGGATATAATGAAAGCCAAACGACTTTGATCCCTTTTTAAAAGCGGCAACTCATCGGCGAACGTATTCCCTTTTGCCAGCTTCAAAAATTTCCTTTGCGACCATTTTAAAGAATTACTTTGCTTAGCCGACAACGTGCTCTGGTCAACTGATTACTAATTCTTACAATATACAGAGCAATTCTGCGTTCCTTGAATCTCTTTCTTAAGGATACTTCAAGAAAAGAGATTGTCGAAAATCGTCGACGTTCTACAGGTCGACTAATTTGGGCCTAACTCTGGTCATGGCCCAAATTTTACAAACTTCAGTCGAAACACGTCCACTGCGCCCTGAAGTTAGCAGCCCAGAGGATGACTGGTCCTTGAAAATTTTCACCCAAATATGAGAAAAAATAAGAGAACCCTGTTATTCACCACATGGACACCGCCCTACGTTCTCCGGAAATTACAACTAAATTCGGTTCAGCCGTTTCGAGATTACCCGGCACATACAAACAATGAACAAAGTATATACGGCGTAAGTTCCTGTCCAACCATGGATTGCGTAGGAATTCTACTAAAGGCTGTCATCCACACGATTACTTGGGATTGCGATAACACACATTTTGCGATGGCAAGGTATCGGTAAAACTTTTTAACACTGTCTTCTAAAGTTGAAGTATAGCCATACTGGTATATATTAAACAAAACAGATTAAAGACATTAATCATTTGAAGAATTTTTCAGAATTATTAAAGATAAAAAAAAAAACAAGTATATACGGGCGGCCAGTCTGCCAGTTTGCCGAATCTTATGTACCCCCACCATGGATTGCGTAGAAACTTCTACGAAAGACTATCCTCCACAATCGAATTACTTGGGTTGTGGTATCTTAAAACTTCTTAACCCTTTCACTACCGATGTCCACCTAGAAGGACATTCGAAAAAGACACCAAATTCTATTTTTCCAGTTAGTTTCGATTTATTTCTCGATGTTATTTAAAAGTGGGAGGCCTAATTCTAAATAAAGTTATAAAATATTTTCCTTTATGGTGAGCACTAAAATACTTTTTATAACTTCTTTAACAATTACACGAAAAAATTAATGAAAATTTGAGACAATTTTTCTAAACTGTATGTATTCATAATTAAATGGACATTCATACAAAATTATTAGCTGATACTTTTTCGCGTTCTTTTTTTGTATATTTTTTCTCACACTTATGAAAAATATTATAGGGCGAAATAGCCGCCTATTTGTAAAGGCCATTTGGTCACAATTCAAGAGATTCAAGTTTATTGAACAAGTCATATAGTCATTGAAGTAATTGAAGGTCAGGTTCTCAAAATGGACAATTTTTCTTCTACATTGCTGTAGTACTTAGTCTTAAAAACAGATTGAAATTTAAATTTTTTAACAATCAGGTTATTTCGGGTAGTGAAAGGGTTAACATCGTTTTCTAAATTGTGATTTAGTCCATTACATGGTATATATTAGACAAAAAAGTTATGTATAGGTTAAAAAAGTCTAACAAATAATTACGAATCGAATATGACTTTTTTACGTAGAGAGCGGCAGAATTGAAATATCGGGATCGCTATATGGGGGGGCTATATCAATTGATGAACTTAGATATGGACCAATTTTTGTTGAAGGTTGATTGGGGATCGATTTATTGAGGGCCATGTATAACTATAGACCGATATGGACCTAGTTAGCATGGTTGTTAAACGACCATATACTAGCACAATGTACCAAATTTCAACTCACTCGGATGAAATTTGCTCCTCCAAGAGGTTCCAAAACCAAATCTCGGGATCGGTTTATATGGGGCTATTACGATTATGGGGCTAGTACGATTAATGGAGCTGAATGGACACTTTGGGCATGGTGTAATATCATATACTACCACCACGTACCAAATTTCAAGCATCGGATTGAATTTTGCTTCTCCAAAAGGCACCGAGTCAAAATCTGAGACGATCTTATATGGACTATATTATATAATTATACTGCATAGGAACCAATTCCTGCATGGTTGTTGGATACCATATACTAACATCACGTACCAAATTCCAACCGAATGGGAAGAATTTTGCTCTTCTCTGGAGGTCAAATCTTGGGGATCGTTTTTATGTGGGGGCCTATAATATTAATTTATGACCGATATCCGACCAATTTTTGCATTGGCGAGTTGAGGCCATATATTAACCCCACGCTACAAATTTTCAACTTTAATCAGTATGAATTTTTGGTCTTCCAAGGGGTTCCGGGAGGTCATCAAATCTGGTGATCGGTTTTATATGGCGGCGCTATATATTAATTTATGAACCGATGTGGACAATTTTTGCACGGTTGTTAGAGGACCACTATATTTAACACCATGTACCAAATTTCAGCCGGATCGGATGAACATTTGCTTCTTCTTTAGAGGCCTCGCAAAGCCAAATCGGGGGATCGGTATATGGGGTCTATATATAATTACTGAACCGATGTCGACCCAATTTTTTGCATTTGTTAGGACCATATACTAACACCATGCTAAATTTGACCGAGTTCGGATGAATTTGCTCCTCCAGAGGCTCTCCAAGCTCAAATGGCTGGGAATCCGTTTATATGGGGGCATATATAATTTAGTTGGACCGATGATGGACCAGTTCTGGCATGGTTGTTAAAGACAATATACTACACCATGCTATGCGCAAATTACAGCCGGATTCTGCGATGAAATTTGCTTCTCTTTAGGAGACTCTCCCGCAAGCAAATCGGGATGGTTTATATGGGTAAATATAATTTGAACCCGATTGGACCAAATTTTTGGCTATGGTTGTTAGAGACCAATACTCACCATTCAGGGTACCGAAATTTCAAGCCAGATCGGATGAAATTTCTCCTCTTTGGCCCTCGCCAAGCCAAATTCGGGGGATTTATATGTGGGCCATATAGTAATTTGAGAGTGGACCGATATGGCCTATTGCCAATACCATCTGACCTACATCAATAACAAAACTCTACTTGCGCAAGCTTTTCAAAGTCGATAGCTGTTTCGTTTGGAATTAGCCGTGATTCTCAACAGACGGAACGGACGCTGCACGGAACGACGGACATGCTTCAGATCGACTCAGAATTTCACCACGACCCATGAATATATAATACTTATTATGGGAGTCTTAGCAGCAATATTTCGATGTGTTACAAACGGAATTGGACAAATGTTAATATTTACCCCCATCCTATGGCTGGTGGCGTACTAAAAATGACCCAAAGTTAATATACCCCCCATCCTATGGTGGTGGCGTATAAAAAGGCCGATTAAATCACGTATATAATCTAGTTTTTGACAAAATTTTCTTTATTAGAAATAAAATTTTGACAAAATTTTCTATAGAAATGAAAACCTTGACACATTTTCTTATAGAAATTAAAATTTTGATATAAAATTTTCTATATGAAATAAACAATTTGACAAAATTTTCTATCAGAAATAAAAAAACTTGACAAAAAATTTTCTATAGAAATAAAAATGTTGACAAAATTTTCTATGGAAGTAAAATGTTGACAACAATTTTCTATAGCAATACATTTTGACAAAAATTTCTATAGAAATAAAATGTTGACGAAAATTTTTGTATAGCAATTTAAATTTTGACAAAAATTTTTGTATAAGAATTAAAAATGTTGGACAAAAATTTCTATAGAAATAAATTTTGACAAAACTTTCTTATAGTATACAAAATGAAATTTTTTAACAAAACTTTTCGTATAGCTAATAAAATTGACAAAATATTTCTATGCGAAATAAAGTTTTGTTTGGTAGATTACAAAATTTCTATAGAAATAAAATTTTGACAAAATTTTCTAATGGAAATAAAAATTTTTGACAAAATTTTAATAGAAATAAAGAACTTTTTGACCGAAAATTTCATATAAGTTAATAAAATTTTGGACAATATTTTCTCTTGGAAATAAAGTTTTCGGTAGATTATTTTTGGCGATATGCGACCAATTTTTGTGTAATAAGTCATCGGCTATATATAACTAAAAGGACCGATATGGCACCAATTTTTACATGGCTGTTAGAGGCCATATATTGACAAAATGCTACCAAAATATCAACCGTATCGGCGATGACTTTTGCTCCTCCAAGAGGTATCCGGAGCGTCAAAATCTTGGGGACGGCTTTAATTGGGAACTATATATAATTATGGACCGAATATGAGACCAATTTTGCATGGGTTGTTAGAGACCAATACTAAACACCATGCTAGCCAAATTTCAACTGGATCGGTTCCATAATGAATTTTGCTCTTTCCAAGAGGCTCCGGGAGGTCAAATCTGGGGATCGGTTTATATGGGGCATATATAATTATGGACCGATATGGACCTCCAATTTTTGGCATGGTTATTAGAGGCCGTAAACTTAAAACATCAGGTACCAAATTTCAACCGGATCGTGTTATGAAATTTTTGCCCCTCAAGAAGCTCCGGAGGTTCAAATCTGGGGATCGGTTTATATGGGGGCTATATATAATTATGGACCGATATGGACCAATTTTTGCATGGTTGTTAAAAACCGTATACTAAGACCACGCTTACTAATAATTTCAACCGATGATGAATTTGCCTCCTCAAAAAAGCTCCGGTTGGTCAAATCAAATTGGGGATCGGTTTATATGGGAGCTATATATAAATTATTCGGACCGATTATGGACAATTTTTGCATGGTTTGTTAGAGGACCATATACTAACATTCAGGTACCAAATTTCATCGCCGATCGGATTGAATTTTTGCCCCTCTCAAGAGGCTCCGCGAGGTCAAATCTGGGGATCGTTTATATGGGCGGCTATGCTGTAAAACGTGGTCCGATAGTGGCCATATTTCAATACCATCCGACCTACATCAATAAAACTACTTGTGCCAAGTTTCAAGTCGATAGCCTTGTTTTTCGCTTCGGAAGTTAGCGTTGATTTCACAGACGGGACGGACAAGCCGGACAGTACGGACAGACGGACGGACGGACGGACATGCTTAGATCGACTCAGAATTTCACCACGCACCAGGAATATATATACTTTATGGGGTCTTAGAGCCAATATTTCGATGTGTTACAAACGGAATGAACAAAGTTAATATACCCCCATTCCTTATGGTGAAGCGGGATATAAAAAAAACATAGTTTGGATGTCATTAATATAATACCCACGGACATGAAAAAAGGCTGTTTTTCCATTATGTTTGGTATAAACATTATTATGTTTGGAACACAACATTTTAAACACAATATTTTTGAGTGCAAGCATATAATGCTTATAAACTAGCATATACACTGTTTTGGAACAATATGCTGTAATATGTGTAGAACATTATTATGTTTGGGACATAAAATGTTCTGTAAATATAAATGCTTGGATGCCAAACAATATTTATAAATTTAGAAATAGCTATAAACATATTATTGTGTTCAGTGTAGGCTTTTGAGCGCACTTAACAGGAGCGATTTATGAATTAATAGTTGGTGGTTGTTGGCTTGTTATTACAAATTAAACATTTTATTTTTCCTTTGGGCAATTGATCAGCTACTTTCTTTGATCCTTTACAAAACTGTGTGGTCGCTGTGTCGAATCCACCGTCCGGCAAAAAGTAAAATTAAAATAAAAAAAAAATCATACAATTGAAAATTTCTTGCTGTCAATGTTTAGTATACAGAAAAAGGTGCTAAGAACTAAAAAAAATCTCGTTGGAATGTGAGAAAGATGTTGGGGAATATACAATTGGCGCGAAAACAAAATTTTTTGAGCATTCAGCGTCGCAAAAAACCTATGTTTGTTAGCGCATCCTATATTACCTGTTTATTGTTCATAATTCTTATGATTGTAAATAATATAAATAAAAATAAAATTTTGAGGCACAATATTGTTTGGGGAATTTTTTAAGCATATAATATTTTTTGGGTGCAAAATGCTTCCAAACATATAATATGTTCACATAATTACATATTGTTTTTTGAAGACAACATATTGAATTGGATGCAAAAATACAAATGTTCTGGAAACTTAGACTACCCAAACATATATTGGTTTAGCACTAATATGCTTTCAAACATTTTATATATTGAAGAGTATCAAACATATAAATGTTTGGGCAATTACCCAAAAATGTATATTGCCTTGAAGCCAAACTATGTTTGCCGGGTATATGTTACAGAAGCGATTTTTGAGAGCGTGTAGAATCCATTAATAAAAAGTTTTGTTTTGGAAATATTTTTAATCTATTTTTTCAAAAAGGTAGGTAGGATATCCGGTATTGGCCTCTACTCACCGATTAAGCACCCAACGCTTTCAGCAAAACAGAGAATGGGGTTATCACGATAATCAAATCAACGAACAAAATACAAAAAAAAAAAACTTAATATTGCGCAGCCTGTATTAACATGCATATAAAAATTGGTCAAAATCAGCATAGTAATTCTGAGATCTTAGGAAGCTACGGTGGTGCAATGGTTAGCATGCCCGTCTTGCATAAATAGGATCATGGCTTCAACCTAGAGTGATCAAAAAACCGTTTTTTTTTAAGTCGGGTTTTCTCAGTTCTAAAAAATCGGACCATGGCGTGTTTTAAAAAATAAATAACCGACACAACCGGGTTTTCCCAAATGTAGCAAAAACGCTTAATTTAATATAAATAAAGGAAAAAAAAATACTCCAATGTTTTAATGTCAAAATTAAATTCCTTGGCTGTAATTGTCGTAACAATACCGCAGATAAACATTAAAATGTTTTTTTTTTTTCATATGCTTTTTGTGAACATTTCATACATGTTATATTAAAGACGATGTTGAAGAGCTTCTTCAACTAAAAATGTTATTGTATATATTTGGCTTTCGAAGAATAATTTTGTTGTTTTTCAAAATATTAACAAACATAGATCATTTTCTACAGAAAAGTACCCCAAATTAAGTATAATTATAATAACGTAAGTAATGTCATAGATTTTGTTGACAAAATATACGCTACTAATTGAACAAGCACCATTTGGGTATATTTCATTGAATTATCCCTGGGATTTCTTTATAAAACTAACGTATTTCATTTGACAGTTTAGACGAACACTATGTTGGAAATGTTCAGAAAAGAGTTTGAAGTGGGCAAAAAACACATTCGGGAAGTTTTCTTATTTCAGTTTACATTGAAAATAAAAAACTGAAAACCGGTTTTTATATTATTAAAAACACCGGTCCAGCGAAAATGGGATTTGATACGAAACCGACAATCGGTGCAAAACGAAAACCGATTTTCACCGAACGGTTTTGATCACTCTAGTTCAACCCCAGTTTCGACCGAACACCGCAATGTAGAACGCCGTTGGGACTCGGATATAAAAAGGAGGCCCCTTTTCATTGAGCTAAGCATAGAATCGGGCAGCACTCAGTGATAAGAAAAAGGTTCACCACTGTGGTATCACAATGGGCTGAATAGTCTAAGTGAGGCTGCCATAATACCTATCCTAACCTAACCTGTTACGCTGAAAACTAGAGGTGTGCGCGTGACACGAAATTTTCGTGTCACGCGTGATTCACGCGTAAATCACGTGAGTCGTGAACAAAATTTGAAGGAACTCTCGTGAATGTGAGTGAAGGGGACTAAAATGAATATATCGTGCGTGTGCGTGCGTGAGAAATAAAATCGGTTCGTGAGTGTGCGTGAATAAAATTTCTGCAAAATCACCCTCACGAAAAAAATCAATATTTAATTCATACTCGTATGTAAATTGAAATTAATTTAGCTCTCGAACTATATTCAATTTTTGAATTTTGTTACCTATGCTGATTTCCGTTTGGAAAATGTCGTGAATCACGTGAATTGTGCGTGAATGTGAGTCTTTAAAATTAGTTCGTGCGTGAGTACTGGTTTTCATTTCGTGAATGTGCGTGAGTGGAATTGGCTACCACACGTATCATGCGTGAGCGTGCGTGAGCGTTGCGTGAATAAACATTTTGCTTCGTGAATGTGCGTGAGTGTGAGGGAAATTTCAGTCACGCGCGCACCTCTACTGCAAACACACAAAAAATCTAAACGCACTTCAAATTAGAAACAGAAACACTCCTTACGTAGCGTATAAAATTTGGTTCAATTAGGTTCTGTAGTTTTTGAGATTATCGATCGCCAACATACACTCCATTTGTATACCCTTCACACCTCTACTGTGGTACAGGGTTATA
>PGFW01031223.1:3011-16581 GCA_003123925.1 Haematobia irritans | reverse complement strand
TTACCACAACCCAAGTAATTCGATTGTAGATGACAATCCTCAGTGGAACTTTGTGAGCAATCCATGATGGAGGGTACATAAGATTTGACCTGACCGAACTTTCCGCCGTATTTACTTGTTTAATTTAGAAAAGAGATTTCTTACCCATGTTTAGTTTTTACAAATTTCATTGCGTTATTACTTTTTGCTAACTTTTGCAATGTACAAAATGCAATATTTCCTAACATCAAATCCCACAGTTAAAATGCATTTCTTCAAAATTAGAATATTTTCATAACATTTTTTTATAGAAGCCAAAATTTACTACAGAGAATTAGTATTTGAGCAGTTACATATGAAATGACTCCATAAATATCACCTTTTTTGCAATTCTCTCTGTCCTCCATACCCACCTTATGGGCTCATAAAAAAATTGTAACATAAAACCCTTTTTTTTTTGGTTTATAAGGTAAAGCAATAAAATTAGAATTCTTACATTGCCATTTTTGGGGAAAATATTCTCCACATACACAGAATGCGGGAGAAAACAAATTTTTATTACACTCAACGATTCAATCAACGAAAAATGCAAATTTCGATGGTATTAAAAAATTTGTTGCTACTACATATTATGCTGGCTTGTATTGCTTGAGCTCTCACCCTTTATATCCCTCTCTCTCTCTCTCTCTCACTCATACTCCTTTTTGATTTTCTTGAGAGGTTAACATTTTGCCTTTTATTTTTTTCTTTTTTGTGCTTTGTTTTTCCCATACAGGTACCATATTGAGAGATTGGTGAGTGTATAAGTAGAAGAATTGCAGGGAAGGGGGTTTGGATATTTTTATCCTTCGATATTTGGCAATATGAAAGAGCCCCTCCATATGTTACAAGTCGACTTCAAAAGTTACTCACTCTGCTATACCAATCCATTCGCACAGTGTTACGAGTAATACAAAATGCTGATAAAAGAACAAAAGAAAACTAGACTTCCGAATACCATACAGAGTGAATGATATGTAATGATATAAAGTAAAATGCTCTATATTTTTGAGTTTTATTTTTCAAAAGCAAAAACTTTCGGAAATTATATACAATTTTTACAATCAGTTTAGATTTGATCGAATTAGATAACTTTGGTACAATTTAAGGACTTCAAACGGCCTATAAAACCATCACAAAGTGCACGAAAATAGGTCAACGGTATTTTGGCCAATTCCCGGCGGAGCGGCTTATCGTGAGACGATCGACAATTTGATAGTTTTAGTGCCAACCTTACTATCCAACATGGCCCAGGCGCAAAAGTCCAACGCATTGAAATTCGGAGATTTTGGTGACCATTATACGGTAGAAATGAAGCGAGGAGTTATTCTTGGTTTGACGCATGCTGCACTGAAAAAAATATTAACATAATATGGAAGAGTATGCAACTTAAATTTTATAACTCCAAATTTACGCAATGCTAAGGACAAAATTCTTTAAAATAATGACATTTTAATTAAAAGAATTTTATAATCCTTGCTTCAAAATTTTTTTTCATTAAATTTAGGACTTAAATCTTAAAAATTTTCGTCCCTCTGTTGAATTTGTAGATCTTTGAAGTAAGGCAAATGTTCCTTAAAATAAAGAAAAACATTTTTAATTTGAAGAAATGTGCTTTACGTCAACTGGCATATTGAATTTTTAAATTTAAGATAAAAATGTTTCAAATATAGGCTAAAGTTTATTTTAAGGATTTGCATCTTTGGTTTAAAGTTTTTTTTTTTAGCTTTAGTTTTAGGTTTTTTTACTTTGAAGTACTTGGTATATTTGGATTTTGAAAATGGAATTTGTTTGTACATGAATACCTTTATTAATATATCGCAAACAGAGAATACAAATTCGATGAAAGAGATCGGTATCCAATTTTAATTTTATCGATACTAGATTTAAAGCCATATTCTATAGGAAATTTTGCCAAAATTTAATTTCCATAAGAAATTTTACCAAAATTTCATTTATATAAGAAATTTGGTCAATATTTCATTTCTACACGCAAAAAAATAATTCTTTCCTCCCAAATGAAATTTTAGACAATCAAAGTTCGTTTCTCATTTGCTTTTCGCTGTAAGGAAGTGTATTTGGAAGAAAAGTATATACTTTTTGTGATAAACGTTTATTCTTTTCCAGGATGTAAAAACAATTTCATAAAACTAACTCAAAAAAAATGTTTTCTTGCTAATTGCATTTTTCGCCTGCACATGCTTTCTCACATCGCACGAGTGTTTTTAAGTTTCTTAACACCTTTTCCTGTAATACCGAACAATGTAGAAGAAATTAATAAAATCGAATTTTATAAATTTTTAAGATTTTTTTACCTCTTCCGCCTGGACGGAGAATCGAACTGCGCGCGGCCAATGCACTTTGTAAACGCACACATTAACCACTGAGGGCCTACCGCAAAAACTAGGTAGGCCCAAACATCTCATTACAATTGAACATTACAAGAAGTAAAGCTGTCATTAACACGTTGCATTAACATTGGCCTGGCAGAGTTATAATGACTAAACTTGTAATAACAAAAATAAATACTGTCTCGGTAATTTCGAATTGTTAACTTCTCAAATTTTTAGAGCATTTGGTAGTTAACGAATCTAATAAAATAGAATAAATGTTGGTAAACCTATTAAGGTATCAGAAGTTATTAACATAATCGAGGCACTTACCAGTAAAAAATCAACAAAGAATATGTAATGTAACGGTAATTCTGAAAAATTTTTCCGTTAAGAAATTTTATCAAGGCAAATAATTTCATAATAATTGTGTTTAAGTGACATTATCATATTAATGTTTTAAATAAATGCTTTTTATACCTCAATTCAACATTAACACTTTCCAAAAAGTGCGCTTAAAACTAAATTTCAAATGCCATTTGCCTATATAAAAAGAAGACATTAAATACACTCTGTTAGTCAGGTTTCGAACGCTCTTAATGTGAATTGCGCTGTTGGATATACTTATACGTAATTCACGAATCCCAGCTCGCATTAAACAACCTACATTTATTTATATTTTAAGTGTGAATTAATTTGCGGTAATCTTATTTAGGTTATTCTATTAGATTTTTTGTTTATTATACAATAATCGTTTCTATTCAAAGTAGTTCTCCTATTACAGCATCACTCGCCATATTTTGATCCATTGTAATCGGCGAAGAAAATCAATAATTTTCGAGATTTGGTCTGGCTCGAACGAACAGATAAGTGGCTATTTTGTCAAACTTGGTGTATCTACGAATAAGTCATGGACATATTAGAGGAATGATTATATGCTTTTAACATGGCACTACTTATTTTATGGCCGAAAGTATGCCTGGGGAGTAAGTACTTTCCTTCTAAGGACATGCGTATGTAAATGTAATCCGAAGCGATGCCAAATTAATAAGTGGTTATTAATCTTTTTAAATCAGGCTTACCTAAACAAGATTACCGGGTAACCTTGGGAAGAAAAAAGTTTTTTGCTGGGTATGTACCTGTTATGGTCATCAATGATAAATATCCCATATAAGCTTATAATTAAATATAGCCATAGCTGCGGCGACCCACGAATTCGAAATAAACAAAGTTTATTTACAGAAACAAACATTTTGTTTGCGCACCGTGGAGCCAGTGGTGCTACCGTCCGACTTGCATGGCCAAGGGTCGTTGGTTCGATCCGCCTGCTTCGACCATAAGTATTTTTATACCCTCCACCATAGGATGGGGGTATATTAACTTTGTCATTCGTTTGTAACACATCGAAATATTGCTCTAAGACCCCATAAAGTATATATATTCTGGGTCGTGGTGAAATTCTGAGTCGATCTGAGCATGTCCGTCCGTCCGTCCGTCTGTTGAAATCACGCTAACTTCCGAACGAAACAAGCTATCGACTTGAAACTTGGCACAAGTAGTTGTTATTGATGTAGGTCGGATGGTATTGCAAATGGGCCATATCGGTCCACTTTTACGTATAGCCCCCATATAAACGGACCCCAAAATTTGGTTTGCGAGGCCTCTAAGAGAAGCAAATTTCATCCGATCCGGCTGAAATTTGGTACATGGTGTTAGTATATGGTCTCTAACAACCATGCAAAAATTGGTCGACATCGGTCCATAATTATATATAGCCCCCATATAAACCGATCCCCCGATTTGGCTTGCGAGGCCGCTAAGAGAAGCAAATTTCATCCGATCCGGCTGAAATTTTGTACGTGATGTTAGTTTATGGTCTATAACAACCATGCAAAAATTGGTCCACATCGGTTCATAATTATATATAACCCCCATATAAACCGATCACCAGATTTGACCTCCGGAACCTATTGGAAGACCAAAATTCATCTGATTCAGTTGAAATTTGGTATGTGGTGTTAATATATGGCCTCAAACACCCATGCAGGAATTGGTTCCTATCAGTCCATAATTATATATAGCTCCCATATAAACCGATCCCCAGATTTGACCTCCGGTGCCTTTTGGAGAAGCAAAATTCATCCGATCTGCTTGAAATTTGGTACGTGGTGGTAGTATATGATATTTAACAACCATGCCAAAAGTGGTCCATATCAGTCCATAATCGTACATAGCCCCATATAAACCGATCCCGAGATTTGGTTTTGGAACCTCTTGGAGGAGCAAATTTCATCCGAGTGAGTTGAAATTTGGTACATTGTGCTAGTATATGGTCGTTAACAACCATGCCTAACTAGGTCCATATCGGTCTATAGTTATATATGGCCCTCAGATAAATCGATCCCCAATCACACAAAAATTGGTCCATATCAAGTTCATAATTGTATATAGCCCCCATATAAGCGACCCCCATATTTCAATTCTTGCTCTCTACGTACAAAAAGTCCATATCGATTCGTAATTATTTGTAGACTTAACTATACATAACTTTATTGTCTAATATATACCATGTATGGACTAAATCACAGTCTTTCGTAGAAGTTTCTACGCAATCCATGGTGGTGGGTACATAAGATTCGGCCTGGCCGAACTTGCGGCCGTATGTACTTGTTTTTGTTTTTTTTTCATATATTCCAGATATGTTCGGAAGATTCCGAAAAAATGTTCAACATTACATTGTAGTATATTAAATTTTGAACTGTAAAATGTGTCTTATTAAATACCTAAAGACAGAAAAGAACAGTGTTTTATATAAACGAAATGGACTGTGTTGTTGTTTCAAAAATAAGTTTTTTTTATTGAAGAAATAAAAATTTTGTAACAAACGAATTTTTTTGGTGATAAAAGTTTACAATCTTCGAAGCAATTCAAAAAACTCTAACAAAAGAAAAACGTTTTCGGTACATTTTGTCAACACTTCATTTTCATAGGAAATTATAATTTAATATCCATAGGAAATTTTGCCAAACTTGCATTTTCATTGGAAATGTGGCTTAAATTTCATTTTCATAGGAAATTTTGCTTAAATTTCATTATAGGAAATTTTACCAAAATGTTATTTCTACAGGAAATTTTGCTTAAATTTCATTTCCATAGGAAATTTTACCAACATTTTATTTCCATAGGAAATTTTACCAAAATTTCATTTGTATAGGAAATTTTGCCAAAATTGCATTTCCATGGGAAATTTTACCAACATTTTATTTCTATGAGAAAATTTAATTCAATTTCCATAGGAAATTTTACCAATATTTCATTTTCATTGGAAATTTTACCAAAATTTCAGTTTCATTGGAAATTTTGCTTAAATTTCATTTTCACAGGAAATTTTACCAAATTTCATTTTTGTAGGAAATTTTTCCAAAATTTCATTTCCATAGGAAATTATACCAAAATTTCATTTCCATAGGAAATTTTACTAAAATTTCATTCTTATAGGAAATTTTGCTTAAATCTCGTTTCTATAGGAAAATTTAATTTAATTTCCATAGGAAATTTTAACAATATTTCATTTTCATTGGAAATTTTGCTTAAAATTAATTTTCATTGGAAAATTTTTACCAACAACTTTTTCTTAGGGAAATTTCGGTAAAATTTTCATTTAAAGGAAATTTTTCCAAAACTTCGTTTCTATACGAAATTTTGCCAAAGTTTTATTTTTATTTGAAATTTTGCCAAAAAAAAAATATTTTCATGGGGAATATTGCCAAAATTTAATTTCTATGGGATATTTTGTAAACGTTTCATTTTCATAGGAAATTTCGCCAAAATTATAATTTCCATGGTGAATTTTACCAAAATTTCATTTCCATAGGAAATTTTACCAAAATTTCATTTCTATCTAGGGAAATAAAATTTGGCTTAAATTATCCTATTTAGAAATTAAATGTTTGGAACCAAATTTCCTATAAAAAATGAAATTTTACCAAAATTTACTGTAATTAGTAGATAAGTAGATAGAGAAATGAAAATTTGGTTTATCAAAATTTATCCTATTGAAATAAGTAGTTGGTTTTTTTAAAATTCCCATGGAAATTAACAATTTGGCGAAATTCTCTATGAAAATGAATCGTTTGGACAAAATATCCCATGAGAAAATAAAATTTTTGACCAACTTTCATGGAATGAACATCTTTGGTTTAACAATTTGCTATGAAAATGACAATTTAAAGCGCAATTCCAACTGGAAAAATTGGCAATTTTGCTAAATTTCTAATAGGAAATTGGAAATTTTTGGTAAAATTTACCTATGGCAAATGAAATTTTGCAACTTTCTCATGGAAATTTAAATTTTTGAACAAAATTCACATTAAAAATTGACAATATTGGCCAACAATTTCCATATGGTTGACCAAATTTTCTATAAAATGAAAATTTTACAAATTTTACTTAGAAAATAAAATTTTGGTCAAATTTCTTATGGGAGAAGAAAGTTAAGAAAAGTTAGAAAAGTTTTGGTAACAATTCACCGATGGAAATTAAATTTTGGCGCGAAATTTTCCTATTGAAAAATGAAAATGTTTGTTTACAAAAATATCACATCAGAAATGGCATTGACCAAACTTCCTATTAATAATGAAATTTACGGCCCCCCAAAATTCCATATAGAAACTTTAATTTTAGCAAAATTCCTACGCGAAATTAATTTTCGGCAAAATTCCTTATAGATAGAAATGAAATTTTACAAAATTTCGATACGGAAATTAAAATTTTTGGCAATATTCCCCAATGGAAATTCTTTTTGGCCAAAAAATTTGGGCAAATGAAAAAAAACCTTTGGGGCCCAAAAATTTCGTATTATTAGTAGATAATTATGTAGATAGAATAGAATAGAAACGAAGTTTTGTAAAAAAAATTTCTATTAAAAAATGGGAATTGTTACCAAAAATTTCCTATAGAAATAAAATTTGGTTAGATAGAATTTGGCAATTAAATAATATTTTCCTAAAAAATAACCAAATGTTGGTTAAAATTTCCTATTGGTCGAAATGAATTTAAGCGCAAATTCAATGAAATTGCGCACATTTTGGCTATAAATTTCTATAAAGAAATGAGCATTTTGGGCTTAAAAATTTCCTATCGGGAAATGATAAGTTTTGCCAACCATTTCTGATGGGAAATTAAATTCTTTGACAAAATTTCCCATAAAAATGAGATGTTTTGGTCAAATTTCCTACTGGAATGATTAAGTTTGTACGGTAAAATTTCGACCAATGGGAAATTAAAATTTTGGCAAATTTCCTATAAAATGAAATGGCTTGAAAAATATCCCTATAGAAGAAATAAAATGTTGACCAAACTTTCTCTATTTTTATAAAAATTTCCTACGGAGAATTAAGATTTTGGCCTATATGTCCCATGAAAATAATTTTTTTTTGGCAAAATTTCAAATGGAAATAATTCTTAGCAAAACTTCATTATAGAAAGGGAAAAAGTTTTGAAAAAATTTTCTATAAAAATGAAATTTTTACCAAATTTCCTATAGAATGAAAAAATTTTGGTAAAATTTAATATTGGAAATGAAATTTGTTTAAATCTTCATAATGACAATGAAATTTTGCGTAAAATTTCATATTGGACAAATGAAATTTTGGCAAACATTTCGCATGGAAATTAACAATTTTGCAAAAATTTCCCATACAAATGAATATTTTGACATAAATTTCCTATAGAAATGAAATGACCAAATTTCATATAAGAAATTGAATAATTTTACAATATGCGATGAGAAATCAAATTTTGGCCTCAAATTTTTACGTAAATCGAAATTTTATCGTAAAATTCACCACTGGAAATTAATAAATTTTCGGCCAAACTTTCTATGACACAATGAAAAACTTGTTGACAAAATATTCCCATAAGAAATGCGAAAATTGGAAAAATTTCTTGGAAGAATATTCTTGGAAATTCACAATTGGTTAATATCACCATGGAAAATTATTAAATTTTGGCGAAACTTTTCCTAATGGAAATGAAACGTTAGACAAAATACTCCCATAGAAATAAATTTTGGCAATATCCCATCGAAAAATATTTTTTTTTGGCAGAATTTCACAGATAAAACATAAAACTTGGCAAAATTTCGTATGAAAGACAAAAAAGAAAGATAAGGTTTGGGAACAAAATTTCCTTTAAATGAATAATTTTACCTGAAATTTTCCTGCTATAGATATAAACAGCTGTATGTTGGTTAAAATTTCCATGAAAATCTAATGTTAAGTCAAAATTCCATAAATGAAAAATTGCCAAATATTCTGGATTAAAGTGGATCTGAATTAAATTAAATTTTCCTATAGAAACGAGATTTAAGCCATAAATTTCCTAGATAAGAAGAAATCGATTAAAATTTTTAGTAAAAATTTCGAGTGGAGAATGAAATTCTTGGATAATTTCCTATGAGAATTGAAATTTGGAAACAATTTCCACAAAAATGAAAATTTTTGGTACTTATAATATTTTCCTGTGAAGATGAAATTTAGCAAAATTGTCATATTGGAAACTGAAATTTCGTATAAAATTCCAAATGAAAATGAACAAATAGTTCGGAAATTCCTATGGAAATTGAATTGAAAAAAATTTTCTCCATAGAAATACGAAATGTTGGGGTAAATTTCCATGGGAAAATGCAATATTTTTGGCAAAAAATTTCCTATACATAGATGAAATAATTTGGCTAAAATTGTCTATGGAATAAAATTGTTGGTAAGAATTTTCTATGGAATGAGAGATTTAAGCAAATTTCCTGTAGAGAATACCATATTTTTGGGAAAATTTCTATAATGCAAATTTAGCAAAATTCTCCCATGAATAGGAGAAATTGAAGCAACATTTCCAATGAAAATGCAAACAGTTTGGCCAAAAATTATTCCTATGGATATTTAATATTCATAATTTCTAATGAAAATGAACTGTTGACAAAATGTACCGAAAAACGTTTTTCTTCTTTGTTAGACGTTGTTTGAATTGCTTCGAAGATTGTAAAACTTTTATCACCAAAAAATTACGTCTTGTTACAAACATTTTTATTTCATTTCAATAAAAAAACTTATTTTTGAAACAACAACACTCTAGGTTTATTTACCTCATTTATCAGTTTAGTCCAATCAAAGCATTGCTGACTTAGATGTTTCTTATATAAGCAACTGCATGTCTTTCAAGGTATTTTTGAATTTAAGAAAACAACTTTTACCAGTTTGCCAAAATTTAATATATTGTCGCCTCGATAATATCGTACCGAATTGAACCTAATGACCTTATGTATGCAAGGGCGTAGCATTAATAACATTGTTGCGTCGGATGACGAACGACTTTTTTCTTACGGGGAATTCTTTCCGTGCTAGTTGTTCTGTAGTAAGGATATATTCTATTTATATTATTTATTCCGAAATATATGTAATATAGATACAATAAATTAATCAGCACGGTTTACATCACTTTGTTCCTTTGATCGAGCTCTATTTGACCTCAAAGAAAACTGACTACACTGAAAATCACGCAGCATGAGCCCACCATGAAGAAACTTCCGATACTCTGTATGTATTCCAACTTCTCACATGGAAAACTTGCAGTATACTTTCTAGCAATTTTAGACTTCGTCATAGACAGTATTACTAAATTCTGATTAGTCGATTACAAAGTCACGTACCGATGTCATGATAGCTTAAGTATTATATATTTCCGACAAATTCAAATGAACTAATTTGATTTAAGGTGACTACTCAAAAAGTTCTTATTCATCTATCTGCTGTAAAGATAAACTGATTTGATATTTGATAGCTATTATTGGCGGTCAGAAAACTTGGAGTTAAAATGTGAGAGATGTCAAGATTATTTGAAGTACATACAGATAGTGGCGGATGTCGATGTGATTACTGGCGGGGATTTTTGCCGTGTAAAGATCTCTAACTCATACAATTAATTTTAGGAAAAATTCTGAACTATTTTGTTAGGAAGAGCTTGAACGAAATTGTAGTTAATCTTTATCCGGACCATTCTTTATTTTGTGAGTTATTATTTTTTTCTCTTGTTTTAGTTAATTTTAAAACTATAGCGTCACACAGAGAAATTATTAGAGTTAAGGAAACGTTTCTGCCAAACCATAATAATTCCATGAACTAAAATAAAGTCTAAATTGGCTTTTAGTGAAATAGAGACGTTCACTTTTTTTTGAGTGTAAAATAAAAAGGTTAACTTTAATGAAAAAAATACAAGTATGAGAACCTAAACCAAATCTTTTATACAATTTCTAACACCCAGCTTAAAATTCGTAAACTTTTTGGACAAAACATGCTGTTGGCAACCCTGAATTAAGTACGAACAAGCGTCACGTAAAGTTAAACATATCGGTGGGAATACCTGTTCTCCCACGAAACTTTATTCAATGAGCCAATACATAATGGCGCAATACTCTATGACACACAGAGTGTGATTTATGGGAGAATACATTCTCAGCACGAGACAATAAAATCTTATCTACAAATTGTGTGAAATGGAATAAGCTCAGAATGAATCGCGTGTGTGTTGTGCTATGATCCTTTTTTGCTTGAAGTCAAAAACATCAGCAACACAGTTCCTGCTTTCTCGCGTTTTGGTCGTTAGTATCTAAATCGTGTGGAACGGAGTGGTGGGTGAGAGCGTTATGTGGACGGTTAGACCCAACCAACATCGATTACTCATGTTAGCAGCCCACAGACACTTTTGATCCTGTCGTTTAGTCTCTCGTTAGTATTTCTCACCATACAAATACATCCTGTAACAAACTCTGACTAAATAATATGACCACAGTATCTACTAACCCTCTCTCTCTCTCTCTCTCTACTACTTCTCTGATTTTATCATGTAGACGGAAAAAGTACTCAGCAACGTGTTGTATTGAGGTGTTATAAGAGTGCCGAAGTGTATTTATCTATGGCGAGCTGTTTTCTGAGGTCGGGTAACTCAGATAGAACTGATAATTTTCTAGGACCGATTATGAGGACGCACTTAGTTATCTTTGTTGCTCTTACCCAGCATCGTTAGAAAATTTGAGTATGCACACAGATAGGTCTATTACTTTTTAGTATTGCGGAATACAATCTCATGCTGTTGTTTCGGATTTGGCCTAGAAGTACCCCCTGCCGCGTGAGTCCTAAATCTTAGACTGAAAATCTATTTAAACACAATCGATGTTTAAGTCCACCGTTTACAATCAGGCGTGCAGAGTGCATCAATTATTTAGTCTGCTATTTCATGTAGATTTTTTTGTTGTTGCTGGAAAGACAATATATGCTAGCACCTCCAACATAGTATTAGTTGAGCATATAATCTTTAATACAATCTAGCAGTGAACATGCTCAAACGAAACAATTTACAGAGCTGCGCAGCACTCATTTAGGTATGTCTTACACTTTTTGAAGAAAACTTACAGAAAAAAAGAATGTTTAGCTTTCTCTCATAAGGAGCGGTACATATCTCTTTTTTTTATTTATATAGGTTTTCACTCAGAAACAAAATTCTCGCGGAATCCGAGATTAAGTCGATTTTGATTTAGCCGGCTATAAACCAATTGCCATTATTTTTCAGCGCGCACTCTACTTGTTACTTTAATTAATCCATTTTAATGTGAATACAAAGCTTTGTTGAAAACATGTACTATTGTGATCGGACCTTTCCGCCACTGATTTAGTATAATAATAGAAACTGCAACATATATGTAATAATTTTATTCCTTGTTTTTACTGATTTTTAGTTTCACCTTTAGTAGAAAAAACCTTCGAACTTATATACTCCACCTTAGTTAGGAGGATTTATCAGTATGTTAGAATTGGGAGAAGCGAATTTACTAAAATACATTATCTGGAATGTATCAACCGTGTGTGAATTTTTTACAGTTGTATGTATCTAACTTTAAATTGAGTGCAGTCATTTATTATTACTTTTCAGCCACTCTGAGATACAATATATCAAGAAGCAGACTCAATACAATTACCTTTTGTCGGAGCTACCCACGAATCAAGATGCAAGAGAGCGATTTCTATCGCTCCAAAAGTCACCTTGCCGAGAGAACGGGCTGGCTTCCTCTGATACGTTCTACTCTGTCAATAGTCCAACACCCAGCAGTGTCCAGATATCTGGCGAGCAGATTTTCATTGTTTAACCACAGTATTTGCCTAACAATACGAAAATACAACGTTACAAAATCGTAAAGCGACCACACGCAAGGGAATGGGTGCACAAATAAACCAACCAAACGATATGCTTCATTTCCTATTGACAAAATCTTTGTTTGATATAAGTAGTCATAGTAATACGTAACATAATTTTATTTTGTAATTTTGTGCTTACTATAGTTCAGATGCGGGGGACGAGTTGTTGTAATTTTTTTAGTTCTCGACCATCACGATCATCTACAATATATCAATGGTCACCTTTTATCAAATGATTATCATACTTTTCTTTAATTTGAACTGACGCATAAGATTTGAACATAGACGCGGTTTAGATAAATGTGCCTTAACCTGATAACTGTGGGTTACAAACACGAGTTGCCACTCATGCACCGCAAAAGTATGATTTTACCAAAATTTTTTAAAAAGAATTTTTTTTATTTTCTGCCCAGAGAAGAATTTGTCAACATAATATTTATTTGACTTTGAAATCATCAATTTATATTTGCGGTGCTACAAAAGATTTTGATTTTATACAAAATTGGTTTTATAGAAATTTTTTCAAATTATATTTCCATAGAAAATTATTGTTAAACATTTTTTCTATAGGACATTTTTGTCAATTGAATTAGCTTGAAATCAAATCTCATTCATGAGAAACTTGAATGTATTTATTTCAAATTCTGAGTGCACATAAATTAATATCACGAGATCAGAGTGATCCTCGATCTTCATCTCATTTATTATTAATAATCCAATTTTAAGGTATAATTCGGAAATTTTAATGTTATTTTTAGTTAAATTTAATTTGAAATAGAATTTCAACATCAGGTATATATAATAGTTTTGATAAACATCATAAACTTTAATAAATACAAATAGTTACGAGTGCTATTGATCTACCACCCTCAGTCCATATAAATGCCTCTCTCCGTAACTGAAAAAACTAGTGAACCCAGCCACGAAACGGAAAATTTCGCGTTAAGTTAGCCTAGAACATTTTTTGACTAATTTGTA
>PGFW01031211.1:0-12710 GCA_003123925.1 Haematobia irritans | reverse complement strand
TCATTGTGTTACATATTTGATTGAATTGGCATTGGCTTGCGAGAAAAATTAAATCAAAAAAGCCATTAAAATAGTAAGAAATAATTTCGTATTAGAGAAAATTATTTTAAATGGTACAATTGAAATATTAAATATATTATAATATGCAATATATGTGTATATACAGAAAATATTTCTCGAAATTAATTTATCGAATTAATTTTTTTTAATTGAAATGCTTTCTATCGCGAAAATAATGGCATCAATCACAGTTTTAATTGGGCATAAAAATATCCGATTAAAATAATTAATTAATTAGAAAATTTTAATTTTAATTTTATTTTCTTTTAATTGAGTCAATTAAAACTTTTTAATTTTCTTTTTTTTTTTGGTTTGATTAAAAAATTATATGTTTCAATTAAATTTTTAATAAAAAAAAAAATTCATTCATTCAGTTTTTGGGTTTGATTAAAAAAATAATTATCTCCATTGAATTTTTAATTGAAAAATTTTCAGCTTCAATTAACTTTTTAATTGAAAATATCTTTGTGATAGTTTTCCTGTGTATGTTAGGTTAGGTTAGGTGGCAGCCCGATGTATCTGGCTCACTTAGACTATTCAGTCCATTGTGATACCACATTGGTGAACTTCCTCTCTTATCACTGAGGGCTGCCCAATTCCATGTTATGCCTCAATGACAAGGGACTCCTTTTTTATAGCCGAGTCCGAAGCATTCCACATTACAGTGAAACCGAGCATTCCACATTGCAGTGAAACCACTTAGAGAAGCTTTTAAAGCCTCAGAAATGTCACCAGCATTACTGAGATGGGATAATCCACCGCTGAAAAACTTTTTGGTGTTCGGTCGAAGCAGGAATCGAACCCACGACCTTGTGTATACAAGGCGGGCATGCTAACCATTGCACCACGGTGGCTCCCCGTGGGTCCTGTGTAACTTCAGTGATGGAGAAATTTTCATAAATTTTCTATGATATTTGAGCCAAGGAAATAATATTTATGTTAAACTACGAAGCGTTCATAGTATTTATGAATATCTACATTTTTCTAATGAAAATTCTTATCACCCACACAAAAAACATTCTTATCAACTCACTTTGGTATTATTCATTGAATTTCGTCATTTTATTACATTTCGCAGTTCTAATTTACACCATCATAGAGATTACCTAAAAATTGAAAAGAAAATATGTTTTTTTTAGAAAAATTACTCATATAAAATTAAATTTTATTTGAACAAATTCAGTACAATGTACTGAAATTGTGTATGTGGCATATACAAATGTTTCTTCTTAGTTAATTTTTTCATATTTTGTGTTTTTTTTTAAGCTTTATCTCAATAATTGACAATTGATTTTGCCCATAGATTAGAAATCCATTATTTTCTCAATAGATGGCGTTATGTATCAGTATAGGGGTTACGCTAAACGGCCTTGGAAAGATGATATTTTATACACTGCAAAAACTATTGACCTTATAGGATGGGTTATGCAGCCTAAATTTAAAGATCTGCCATAAATTTTGGAAATATTAAAAGTCATATTTCTTTAAACAAAGAAATATCAATTAAAAGAAAAGTCCATTTTTTT
The DNA here is from genome assembly GCA_003123925.1 of Haematobia irritans. NCBI lineage: Eukaryota > Metazoa > Arthropoda > Insecta > Diptera > Muscidae > Haematobia > Haematobia irritans. The sequence continues at coordinate 11,124 of PGFW01031211.1, read as the reverse complement.
CTTTTAAAATTGAGCACGTTCTCTAGGAAACTGTACTTTTTAACAAAAATATTTTTTACCGAGTTAGCTGTGAAAAATATTTTTTTTAACTTTCTAAAAAGTTTTGTAATTTATTCTGTTGAAATTTTAATCAACTAGAAAATGCTAATAATTTTTTAGTTAGCTGTGATCTCTCTCTTATGAATATCTACATTTTTCTAATGAAAATTCTTATCACCCACACAAAAAACATTCTTATCAACTCACTTTGGTATTATTCATTGAATTTCGTCATTTTATTACATTTCGCAGTTCTAATTTACACCATCATATGGACTTACCTAAAATGAAAAGAAAATAATTGTTTTTTAGAAAATATTACTCATATAAAATTAAATTTTATTGAACAAATTCAGTACAATGTACTGAAATTGTGTATGTGGCATATACAATTAAGTTATTTTTTCATATTTTGTGTTTTTTTTTTAAGCTTTATCTCATAATGACAATTGATTTTGCCCATAGATTAGAAATCCATTATTTTCTCAATAGATGGCGTTATGTATCAGTATAGGGGTTACGCTAAACGGCCTTGGAAAGATGATATTTTATACACTGCAAAAACTATTGACCTTATAGGATGGGTTATGCAGCCTAAATTTAAAGACTTGCCATAAATTTTGGAAATATTAAAGTCATATTTCTTTAAACAAAGAAATATCAATTAAAAGAAAGTCCATTTTTTTTCTTTAAATATGAGGCACGTGTCTCTAGGACACTGTACTTTCTAACAAAAATATTTTTTTACCGAGTTAGCTGTGAAAAATATTTTTTTTAACTTTCTAAAAAGATTTGTAAATTTATTCTGTTTAATATCAACTAGAAAAATGCACATAATTTTTAAATAAACATTTCAATTCACACAGAAAAAAATTCACGAAAGAATTATCCAGTTATAAAATTTTATTGTGTTTTCAAAAATATTTCAATTAAAAATTATAATTGATTCAAACAATTTTTTTTATTGAAACAAAAAATCAAACACAACAAGTATATACGGCCGTAAGTTCGGCCAGGCGATCTTATGTACCCTCCACCATGGAATTGCATAGAAACTTGTACTTAAAGACTGTTCATCCACAATCGAATTACTTGAGTCGACATATTGCCCAATGGCAAGGTATCAATTAACTAACTTCTTAACACCGTCCTCTCAAAAAACAAACAAAAAAAGGCCGTTTCAATACGTATATAATTCAGTTTCAAAAATTTTCTATAGAAATAAAATTTTGACAATATCTATCTATAGAAATTAAATTTTGACAAATGTTTCATAGAAATAAAAATTTGACAAAATATTCTATAGAAAAAAAATTTTGACAAAAGATTTTCTTTAGAAATAAAAAATTTTACAAATTTTCTATAGGAAATAAATTTTGACAAAATTGTCTATAGAAATAAAATTTTTGACACAAATGTCTATCAGAAATAAATTTTGACAAAATTGGTCTATGAAAATAAATTTTGACAAAATTTTATATAGAAATAAAAATTTTGACAAAATTTTCTATATTTTTTTTTTTTTTTTTTTGTTTTTTTTTTTTTTTGAAATAAAATTTTGACCAAAATCTAATATATAGTAAAATTAAATTATGTTTGTTATTGCTGTTTGTTATTTGTATGTTCGGGGTTGGCGCGAAAACGCTGAACCGAATTTACTTGGAAACTTTCAGAGATCGTGGGGGGCACTCACTTGCTGAAAATAGGGTACCTAATTTTTTTGCATTATGTCGCGGGAGAGGAACTCCCTAATGTCGACTTTTTGAAAATTAGACCAAGTTGACCGATTTGTTGAAATTCTCATGAAGATTGGCGGGGTGGATCTAGGACAAAGATACGCTATTTTATTTTTGATATTTGGGGGCGGAGGGGCTCCCCTTTGTTCGACTTTTTTTTTAAGTACAGTGAAAAACTAAACATTCTCTAAAATTATTCATAGAGTTACAGAGAAACATGTGGTGAGGTTATGGATAATATGGGGTACCCGATGATTCATATGAGATGGGGAGGGGGACCTCCCTTGCCTATTACTTTTTTAAAACTTGGAACAAAATGTATAGACGATTTGCTTGAATTTTCAATTGAATGTTGGGGTTGGCATCTAGACAAAGAATCCGACTACATTATTTTTCGATTTTTGGTTTTCGGGGAGGGGACACCCCTTTGCCCGATTTTTTTTTTTTGTTTTGAAATACAAACAAAACTAAACTCCCCCGACTGAAATTTTACGGAAAAAATGGGTTAATAAAAATAAAAGGGCATAGGGAGACATCCGCTTCTCTTAAGTACATACAGAGAAACAATAAATTTTTTCCGAGTTACTGAAATTTACAGAGGAGCTGGGGAGAGTTACGATATATTAATAGTTGACACCAGATTTTGTGATATTTGGACGGAAGAGAGGGCCGCCCTTTAGGCTTTATAATTTGCTTGACATTTTCTGGGGACGTTTACAAAAGATACGCTACATCACTTTTCGGGATCATTGTCGGGGAGGAGTCTTTTTCCTCTAAACTGCCAAAAAAGACAACCAATTCTTATAGTTTTCTTGAAATGTTACATAGGCAGTGGGGAAGGTTTAGAAGCCGAAGAGCGGCACCTTCTTGTGGCGCCGACACTTGAAGGAAAGTTTCAAGGAATTTCAGGGAAGGTTTAGGGGTGCTCTTCACTACGGTTGTTGTCACATTGTATCGGGAGAAGTGACTCCCTTCAAAAACAAGTAGAGCAAATTTAAACATTCGCCGATCTACTTGAAATTTACACGGGAACGTGGAGGAGGTGATTAATTTCATACCATGATTTTTTAATTAGTATATGGTTTTTCCGATTCTGGTTGGGGAAGGGGAAAATTGAAAATATAAACTTTGTCGTTTACTTCGATAGCTCAATTTATAGGGACAATTTGAGTAGTTGCGAATTAATATAGGGTTACGTGTAGTCCGATATCAGGTCGGAGTGAGCGATATGTGGGGGAGGGTCCCTTTTGTCCGTTTTTTTTTTTCTTAAATGAAAGCAGAGGGTTGTCGTAAATGGGAAACTAGATATTATGATTTTTGCACGGTTCTGCCATACTTTACTTTTTTAGTAAAAGAACTTAATTTACAGAAATTTGGCAGCCAATCGTAGAGGGATGCATCATTTCTTCCAGACATTGTCAGAAATGTTAATGTGGTAAAGAATTTGTTATTATTTTTGCTTTTTCCGATTATTGGATGGGAAACAGTGGGTCTTGTATGTTCATATAAATAGAGCATAATTTTCGATTGTGAGGGAAAGGATATCTTCCTTGACAAACCACACATAAAATTCACAAGAAAGTATAGAAGCAAGGTACACCCTCTCCGCCGTATGTGCCCTATAAACGAAAAATGCAGGTAGCCGATTTGTTTAAAAAGAATTCAACCATGCTTTTCGATCTTGGTTGTGTCAGCGACGAAACTGATATAGTTGGGTAGTAACGAACCAAGTGGGATTCTCCCAATATTGCTTCGCCAAGCGCATGCGAGCGGGGCCGGGTTACGGCTACGTTGTCTTATAGAAATAAAATGTTGACAAAATGTTCTCTGGAAATACAAATTTCTTGGAAAATTTTCTATAGCAATAAATTCTTGACAAATTCTTCTATGGTAACATTTTACCAAAATTTCTCTAGGAAATTAAAATTTTGACAAAATTTTCTATGAGGAAATTAAATGTTGACAAAATTTTCGGTATAGAAATAAAATTTTGACAAAATTCTATTAGAAATTAAAATTTTGACAAAATTTTCTATAGAAATAAATTTGGACAAATTTTCTTAGAATAAAATTTTGAACAAATTTCTATAGAAATAAATGTTGACAAAATTTTCTAAAGAAATACAGATTTTTGAAAATTTTCTATAGAAATAAAATTTTGACAAATTTTCTATAGAACATAAAATTCTTGACAAATTTTTATAGAAATAAAATTTTTGACAAAATTTTTTATAGAAATAAAATTTTGCAAATTTTCTATAGATAAAATTTTGAGCAAAATTTTCTATAGAATAAAATGTTTCTATAGAACAAAATTTTGACAAAATTTTCTATAGAAATTAAAATTTTAGACAAAAATTGTTTATAGAATAACATGTTGACAAAAATTTTCCATAGAAATAAAATTTTGTAGATTATTTTTGCATGGTTGTTAGCGGCATATCAGCGCAAATGTACCAGAATTCACCAACGTACCAAATTTCAACCGGATCGGATGAATTTTACTCCTCCAAGAGCTCCCGGTTTTGAGGTGCGAGATCTGGGCGCGCTGACTGGATCGGGTTTAAAATGGGGTAAATATAATTAGACGGTGGACTCAGTCTGTTGCATGGTTGTTGAGACCATATACTAACACCACGTACCAAACTTTCCAGCAAATCGGATGAATTTTGCTCATCCGTGAGGCTCCGGAGGTCAAAATCTGTTGGTAGGAGACCATATATACTAACCATGTACCAATTCACCGGATCGGATGAAAATTTGCATCCTCTATGGCTCCACAGCCAAATCGGGGGATCGTATATATGGTATATATAATTATGGACCGAGTGATCAATTTTTCCCATGTTGGTAGAGCATATACTTACACCACGTATAAATTCAACCGTTGATCGGATGCAATTTGCTTCTCTTAGAGGCTCCGCAAGCCAATTTGCGTGTCCAAAATTTAGAATGCATCAATTTTTCACACTAGTAAATATATATTTTTCAGTGTATCTATTATTCAGCTTAGATCAACGACTAATTTTGTTTTACAAAAGCAAGCCGCTGTTATCACATCACTACCAAGATTCGTGCCCTTTAGCAAAACAAAAATCCCTTTAGTTATAAGGAAAAATTATGCATGTACTACGTGGATTATAACAGATGGATTTCCAATGACGCATCATTCTGCACAAAGGAAATTGAATATTTTTTTCAGTTTATTCAAAAGTATAAGCACTATCACTATCATCAAAGGCGCCACCATTCTCGGATATACAAAATACACATTTATACTCTAGGGTGTCTTTGATATTTATTTATCGGCATGATTACCTGTGATAATCACATCTGAATTCAATTCTCCCCTTCCTACACACGTGAGAAACATGAAACCGAACCGTCTGTCAATTAGAAGAAAAACTTTTTCTATGCCATAGCGCGGTGCAGGATTATTAATTCCCTATCTGTGTTTTTTTTTTTTTTTTGTTTTTTCCAACAAATTTATAAATTGGCCTATCGGTATTAGTCTTGAGAAAAGGAGGCTCAGTTTTTTTTGTTTGGCTGTTTGAAGTCAAGTTGACCCATATATTGTTTGGCGTGAAGGACAAATCGATCATGCTATTGCATTCACGTACCAGTTCTTACAATAATGACAAAACAAGTTAGGAAAAAGACAGCTATTGTGAATTTACATGTATTTGGTTGAATGTACAAATTATAACAAAAACAAATACGCATTAATAAATATTTGTTCTCAAAAAAAAGAACTAAACACAAACTGGCTTCTGCTTTATTTAATGGTTTTTGTTTTCCTTCTTTTGTCACCTATAAGATTCTGTATCTAGAAGTATAGAACGTATACACATATGTAGGAGCTCGTGAAGATGAATACCCAACGGCTGGCAAACTTCTGGTTCCATCAATGATGGCATTAAATCTATAATCTAATTACCAGAAAATTAACCACTTGTGGTTATATACAAATTGATATGTTAGGTGTAATTGTTTGGCCCAGTGTTGAAATAGAAGGGTGGTATGAAATAAAGTTTTGTTTTTTTATACCCTCCACCATTAGGATGGGGTATATCCTTTGTCATTCGGTTTTAACACATCGCAAATAATTGTCTTAAGACCCATAAAGATTATATATTCTGGGTTGGTGCTGAATTCTGAGTCGATCTAAGCCATGCCGTCCCCTTTTGTTGAAATCGCACGCTGAACATTCCGAATCGAAACAAGCTATCCGATTGAAAACTTGGCACACGTATGTTGTATTATGAATGTAGGTCGTAGTATTGCAAATGGCCATATCGGTAACACTTTCGTATAACCCCATATAAAGGACCTCCAAGATTTGGCTGCGGGGCTTCTCTAGAAAATGCATATTTCATCCGATCCGGGCTGAAATATGGAACATGGTGTTGGTATAATGGTCTCTCAACAACCACTGCAAAAATGGTCTCACATTTCGCCATAAATTATATATATCCCCATTATAAACCGATCCCCCGATTTGGCTTGCGGAGCCTCAAAGAGAAGCAAGATTTCATCCGTCCGGCATGAATTTTGGTACATGGTGTTAGCATTATGAGCCGTAACACCATGCCAAACATTGGTCCATATCTGGTCCATAATTAATATGTAGCCCCCATATAAACCGATCCTCCGATTTGGCATTCGAAGCCTCAAATAGAAGCAAATTTCATCGCGATCCGGCTGAAATTTGGTACATGGTGTAGTATGGTGTCTTTACAACCATGGCACAAATTGGTCACCCACCGGTCATAATTATATATAGCTCCTTATATAAAGAATTCCTCCAGATTTGGCTGCTCCGGAGAGAGCGAAATTCATCCGATCCGAGCAAAATTGTATGAGATCGGTGGAATTGGTTATCGGGAGTCATGGTCTCTAACAACCATGCAAAATATTTGGTCCATCATTCGGTCTCATAGATACTATATAGCTCCCCCATATTAAACCGATCCCAGATTTGGACCTCTTGGAGCCTCCTTGGGGGAGCAAAATTCTTCCGATCCGCGTTCAACATTTGGAACGGTTGGTTAGTTTAATGCCGCTAACAACCATACCAAAATTGGTCCATATCGTCTATAGTTATTATATCAGCCGATACCCAATCACACAAAAATTGGTCCAATATCGATTCATAATCATGGTTGCCACTCGAGCCAAAGAAATAATCTAGCAACAATTTTATTTCTATAGAAAATTTGTGAAAATTTTACTTTCTATAGGAAAATTGTTCAAAATTTTACTTATCTATTAGGAAAATTGTGTCAATTTTGTTTCTATAGAAAATTTATCAATTTTATTTCTATAGAAATTTTGTAAACATTTTATTCTATAAAAGTCTCATGTCCCAATCAATAGTTAATAGCTCTGCAGGGATAAACAAGCAAATTTGGATTAAAATTTCGTTTGGGCTTTGCATCTAATAGGAGTATATGTCGATACGCATAATTTCTGAATGGCTCATTATCAGAAAAAATCCTGAAGTTGATCATAACATTATCTTACTCTCATTCTATAGGGATATACAATATTATAAAAACAAAATATGGAGTTCGTTATAATATACGTATTCGTATTGTCAGTGCTCTCTTTCTGAAAGGTGAATCTATGTTGGAATAAAAAATAAAATGAAAATATCTATTTATCAATAGAACAAATTACTACCAATATAGAACACGTGTTAGTAGATTTATTTCTAAGATTGTCTTTCACAGTACGGCGAAGCGTCTTTACCTCAAGACCCAGATCGGATTTGTGGGCCAACCTGTTGCAGTGTTTAGTATATAGCGATCTTGATATGAACATAAAGAACGTAGTGTGACAAAAATATGACTCCTAGAAAGACTGAATGCGCGTTATGCAACGAATAGTACAAAAAATAGTTAAGAGATTGAACGCTTGTTGAAGTTTATGTCTTAATATTTCGGGTCAGCAATCTAGTTAGTCAATACTATCAAGTTGGACGCGACTACGCACACCATTTTCGGCACAGCTCTCTATAGTGAATTTACACTGATTATATGAGTACCGTACTCCGTCTTAAAGAATTTCCAAATACATTTGTCATCGTCAAAAATGTGAGATAAAAAAGCCTACGGTTTCTAGAAGCAACCAAATAAGAAATGATAAAGTTCGGTAGTTTGCAGACGCAATGTCACACTGCAACCTGATAAGGGTTTAGAACATGGGGAGCATCGGATACGAGTCAACATCTTAGGCAAGAAACTTAATCGGGGAGGACGCGTACTCATCAAATAACAAGAGAGCAGACCGAGAATTTTCAGCAACTATGCGCAGAAACAAGTGGCTATACTGCTAGGAACAGGCCATGTTCCGCATTCATGTGAATCCTAGATTTTATTCCTGACTATCACAAATACTTCCTGTAAAGATTTCATAATACTTATTACACAGGCTAAATCCGAATTGAAATACTGAAATTCATCTAGAAGAGAATCCTATAATCGTGGTACCTTCTGATATAATCTGATAGTTGGAGACCAGTGAAGGAGAGGTATATCATTCGGAGAGGCAAATATACGCTCAAACAGTGCGGATGGGATCTAAGCGAGCGACCATTTTCGACAACCTAATATCTGGCAGCCATGATCAGATTTACACTCCGTAACCTATAATACTCATCATATCAGTTCAAATGAGGTGACTGTATCATGATGTCCGGTAATTATCTAGGAAATCGTGCGCAAGACCCAAATCGGGAGCGGGACCGTGGTGCAATGGTGTGTAGTGCGAGTACCCGCCTTGCCTACCTACACAATGAGTCGAATGAGAGGATTCCGCATTTGCTTCGATAACGAAGCCAAAATAATATCTCTTCAGCGGTGGATATTATACCCAACGCCTCGAAGTATGGAAGATTCTTGGGGTGGGACTGGGGGCAAATTCTGAGGGTTTCTAATTGTTTAATGTGATTTTCATCTGCATGTGGAACGCCGTTCGGATTCGTATAAAAAGGATTGTCCCTTTCATGAGTTACTGTATGTTTCTCTTGTAGAAGTACAATGTAGGCTTATTCACAATGATTGTAATAGTCGGCTGCCACAACCTTATTTTAAGATCCCCAAATCGATGTCGATTATTATGGCTACAAAAACTATTTGGACCTGATACTTTCACTTACTCTCTGCAGGATTGCTTCATTATGAAAGACTGCTAGTCTGGTGATTACATACAGACTAGACATGGATAAATCGTCTAAATTTCCCTATCAGAAAATATATTCAAATTTTATACCCATCCAAACTTATTATACCCCCATCACCTCTTATGGTTGTGTTTGTGTTATCTTTATATCTTATTTAGTCATGAATATAGGTTGTAAATCTTCCCTGACTGTAATTAATTCGTGTGTGGTTTTAATAAATACTAAAAAATGGATATTACATTACGATGGGCGTTCGGAAACTTTATCAATGAAATGAGATATTTTTATTCAAAAAATTTTCTATATATTAATCTCCTGAATACTTCATACATAGCAAGTTAGCTATATCTCTCCCTTGATTTATAATATTTCTATTATGGTTTACAACTTTAAATTGCATCTCATTGAATAAATCGTCGCAGGAATTTTTCTAGATTTTTGGCTATTGTTAATCTGAATAATGTTTTGGTTGTAAGTTCCATTCGAATTTTTATTAATGTGTATTAACTTTTGTTTCTCTTTCAATCAACAAAATACCTTGAAGTCCCAAAAAACGTGCTCATAACCTTTACCAACGTTGAAATTGTTTACCTTCTTTGGCCTCTTTCAGCTCTATGCACCTTTTTCTCTAGTTCTCTACTGTTTGTAAATGCGCCGTATTTTTCGCTAAAACGCGATACTGTATATTTCCCCCACGATAACAACAGCTTAGAGATAATAGATTTTACATACTGTGTAATGATTGTTCGCGGATAGCCGGAGGTCATACCGATTGTTAGAAACAGCAAAGCTAAGCGAGCGATACTCTCGTACTTGCACAGAAAAGCCCTCCTGAGCTTGCGATTGCCTTTTTGGAGAGCTAATTGAAAAAATGAGGACTCATGACATTTGATTCTGGAAGATGCCTCCATTGTAATATTTGATTGATTGTTCAGGCAATTTAGCACTTTTTATTACTGTCTTATCAGGTGACCGGATATATGAGAAAAGATACCCATAAAAGTTCAATTGAACAATTGATATTCTGTGACAAACTCTATCTTGCGGCTCAAGGACTATATATCTAGTATTTGTGTGACATGTATATGTCTGCGTACCACTAAAACGTGTATACATCGTCAATGAAGTTAGCTGGTACGCCCAACTGACTTAATGGCAAAGCCATGATAATTTTTTTATTGTTAATAAAGAGCCTTTCCTATAAACATATATATGATATCTAACCCTATATATGATTAATGAAAAATTGTGATATCTCATGCCGAAGTAATAACGTCCAATTCGATTTATATAGTGACGTATTCCAGAAAAGATAAAAAATACTACGAAATTTATTGAAAGATTTATAGCAGATATTGGTCATCGATCTAAACATCCTACAGTCTGCATGCATTCTTCATTTTATCTCGTATTGTAAAAATACAATATGCCGGAGCGGAATGCGTCATGTATTGGTTCAGATTAACACCATATTTGTAGTAGAATTTTCTAATAACGGTGTAAGGAAATGCACTCAGATACGCACGAAACATGTAGGATCTTAACATTGATAGCGAAGAACATTAACATGAGATGCACAAGTTCAAAAACACTCAACTTTTTTCTGTATAGGCTCATCTGCTCAATAAATCACGCCGTCATAGATCTTACGGAAGATTTGAAAGAGAACTTGAGAACTATTTCAATCACATAAAATAAGTGCAGAAAGGACTAAGACAGTTTCCGTAAACACTATGCCTCCCACTCCTATAAAGTCGAAAACAGTCATCTCTAAACCCTACATGACAAATCCAGTGTCCATACCAACCATATATAAGTATAGGGAGACATTTTGACAAGAGAGAAATAACACAAAGTTATATATCCATTACCTCGGATTTGCAAACCCATCTATGATATACAAACTCATATGTGCAGAATTTTACGAAAGAAAGAGCTTAGCTTAGAACAGTGTAGTTAGAATGTCATTTGAGGGAATTATGGTTTTCATTTTTTTTTTTGCAAAAATATTTTAAAAAAATCTACATGAAATATGTAATATATGTTTTCTCGCAATACCACCAATTCTTTCACAATATTCATATATGAAAAACTACGAAATGCGCCTTTAATAATTCTTATGACTAGAAAGAGAAAAACTATTTCTCTTCTTCAATATGTACCGAA
>PGFW01031189.1:27782-39687 GCA_003123925.1 Haematobia irritans | reverse complement strand
TTGAATGCTAATTTATTAAATGAATTTTAAACAATATAACAAACAATTTGGCGAAGAGCTGTAAGTTACTACTTGGTGGTTGTTTTTTTATTAGATTGTGCTCCATCCTTCCGGAGGATAAAGAAACATCCAACAAGATCAATCTAATGGATACATGAGGAAGACCTAGTTATTCGACGGTTTTTTAAGCAATCTAAAAACTTTATGGCTTTATGCAAGAAAGGTATAAATATTGGCCGACCACTCCTTCCGCGGATTGATTTGTTAATAAAAATTTGACAAAATAAATAAATTTGACAAAATTATTCTAATAGAAATAAAATTATTGACAAATATTTTCTATAGAATTAAAATTTCTTGACAAAACTTCGATAAATATTAGACAAAATTTTGTATAGAAATAAAATTTTTGGTAAATTTTATTTTTAGCGAATAATGACCACATATGATGGTGATTTGCCATTGGCTTATATATAAGTATAAGACCGATATGGACATATACACGGCAGTTAGGGCGCCATATACAAGAAGACGTACCAATTTCAATCGAAATGGCCGCGCATGAATTTTGGCACTGCAAGAGGCTCCGGACGTTAAAATCTCCGGGATCGCTTTTATATGGGGTCCATATATAATTAGGGGACCGAAATACGGCCATCAATGTTGCATGGGCTATATTAGAACCAATATGTTTATACTACGTAACCGAATTTCAAAACGGATCGGCGAATTTTGCCTTCTGCCAAGAGGATCCGTAAGTCAAAATTCTGGCGATCCGGTTTTAGTATGGGGGCTATATTAACTTAATGAACGATATGCACGAAATTTTTGCATGGTGTTACGAGACCACATACGTACACGCAGTACCGGGTGTACTATGTGGGCTATACGTTAAACGTCGTCGATTGGCCCATTTTCATACCGTCGCGACCTACATCAATACCAGCCTACTTGATGCCAAGTGTCAAGTCGTATGCTCGTTTCTTCAAAAGTTAGCGTTATTACCACAGACGAGACGGACGGACATGCTTAGATCGACTCAGAATCACCAGCGACCCAGAATATATATACTTATGGTGTCTTTAAGAGCAATAATTCGATGTCGTTACAAACGTATATGACATGTTAACAACCCCCATCTCATGGTGGAGGGTATAAACATGTTGACGAAATTTTTCTATAGAAATAAAATCTTGTACGAAATTTTCTATAGAAATTAAAAATTCTTCTATTAAGAAATAAGATTTTCCAAAATTTCTATACAAATAAAAATCTTTGACAAAATTTTCTATATAAATAAAAAGTTTTTGACCAAATAAAAAATTTCTATATAAATAGAATTTGACAAAAAAATATTATTCTAGAAATAAATGCTTCTCTAGATATAAAAAATTTTGACAAAAATTTTCTACACGAAATAACAGTTTTGATCCAAATTCCCATATAGAAATAACATTTTTGACAAAATTTCTAATAGAATAAAATTTTGTGTAAAATTTTCTATAGAATAAAATTGTTGGGCATTTTTTCTATAGAAGTAAAACTTTTCCCAAGATTTCTAATACAAATTAAATTGGTTGACGAAAGTTTTCTCATTGAAGTGAATAATGTTGACGAAATTTTTCTATGTCGAATTAAAATTTTCCTAAAATTTCCTATAGAACAGTAAAACTTTTGAACATAAGTTTTTTCTGCTAAGATATAAAATTTTTTGACAAAATTTTCTGTAGAAATTAAAATTTTTACAAACTTTTCTGTAAAATTAAAATTTTAACAACAATTTCTATATAAATAAAATATTTGACAAAATGTTGTACAAAAATTAAAATTTTCGACGAAATTTTCTGATAGAAAAAAAAATTTGACAAAATATTTTCTATAGAAATTCACATTTGACACAAATTCTTTCTATAGAAAATCACATTTTGACAAATTTTCTATAGAAATAAAATATTTTGCGTAAAATTATTCTATTAGAAATTAAAATTTCGGAAATTTGTCTTATAGAGTAAAATTTTCTATTACAAATTAAATGTTGGCACAAATTTTCTATTAAATAAATATTGTTGACCAAATTTTCTATAGAAATAAAAATTTTTCCTAAATTTTCTATAAGTAAATAAAATTTTTATTGTTGTTTTTTTTTTTTCTATTGCAGCGTCTTAAGCCATTACACTTGACTTAACACTACAACGTGTAGCTTAACCAACCAGAGGGAAAAGTAATGTTGTCAAATTTATTTGAGGCAAACGCCCCTATAGACTGCAAATGGCTTGGACTGTCACAGCTGCTTTCGGAATTACCACATTCCTCATCCAGCATCCTCACTTGCCCAGCAAAACTATCAAACCAATTATCAGAATAAATTCGGGTAATTCACTCAACCAAAGTGAACTACACTTGAACCTCCCGAAAAAGGGTTTGATAGTCGGCTAGCTGCCCTTTTTTCGGGAGGTTCAAGTGTAGATTACACTTTGGGTTTGAGTGAATTACCCGAATTTATTCTGATAATTTTCGGTTGATTAGTTTTGGCTGCAAAGTAGAGGATGTGATGAGGAATAGTAGTAATTCCGAAACAGCTGTTACATCCAGCCATCTTGCAGTCTTATGCGGCTTTGCTCCAAATAAATATTGACAAGGCAGTACTTTTCCTCTTTGGCTTTAAGCTACACTTGTAAGTAGTTTAGTCAAAATTGCATAGGGCTTCTAAGCTGAGATCAAAATAAAAAAAAACCAACATAACGATTAGAAGAGAAGCAACAATAACAAACAAAACGAAATAAAATTTTGACAAATTTTTCTGCTGGAAATAAAATTTTTGACAAAATTTTCTATAGAAATAAAATGTTGACCAAAAAATTTTCTTGATAGAAATAAATTTTGACAAAATATTATCTAGACAAATACAATTTTGAAAAAATTTCTCTAGAAATAAAAATTTTTGATAAAATTTTCAATAGAAATAAAATTGTTTGAAAATTTTCTATAGAAATGAAAAATTGACAAAAAATATTTTCTATATAAACTAAATATTGACAAAATTTTGTACAAAAAATTAAAATTTACAAATTTTCTGATAAAAAATTTTTGCAAAATTATAGAGAAATAAATTTGACAAAACATTATTCTAAGAAATGCAAAAATTTTCATATAGAAATAAAATTTGACAAAATATTGTACAAATAAAATTTTTTACGAAATTTTCTATGAAAATAAAAATTTTGACAAATTTTTTTATAGAAATAAAATTTTACAAAAAATTTCTTCTATAGAAATAAAATTTTGACAAAATTTTCTGATAGAAAAAAAAAATTTATAAATTTTCTATAAAATTAATTTGACAAATATTTTCTGTAGAAATAAATTTTACAAAATTTTCTTAGAAATAAAATTTTGACAAAATTTTCTATAGAAATAAATATGGTAAAAATTTCTTAAAAAATAAAAATTTGACAAATTTTCTAAGAAGAAAATTTGACAAAATTTTTCTATAGAATAAAATTTTCAAAATTTTCTATTAATAGAAGACTAAAATTTTTTGACAAAATAATTTCTAAGTAAATATAATTTTGACAAAATTTTTTCTCGTAGAAATAAAATTTGACAAAAAATTTTCTATAGAAATTAAAATTTTTGTTAAAATTTTCTAAGAATAACATTTTTTTATTTTTTTTTATAATGTAATAAAATCCTTTTTGACAAATTTTCTATTAGAAATAAAATTTTCACAAACAGGAATATAAAATTGCTTACAGCATTTTCTATAGAAATACAAAATCTTTTTTTTGACAAAGTTTTCTCTAAGTAATAAAATTCTTGAAAATAAAATTCTTACTATAGAAATAACATTTTTGTTAAAATTTCTACAGAAGTAAATTACCTTTATTATTTTTTATATTGAATAAGAATTTTGACAAAAATTTTCTATTGAAATAAAATTTATCAAAATCTTAGGAATAAAAATTTTACAAGGATTTTCTAAGAAATAAAATTTCTTACAATATTTTCTTATATAATTCAATATAAAACATTTCCTTGGAAGACAACAACATTTGTCTGATTACTATACCGACAAAAATTTGGATCAATCAACTTAAAAATAACGACTTTTTTAATTGTAGATTGTAAAATTTTCTTTCAATTTTGGTAGATTATTTTGACGACACGAGTGGCAACCGTTTGACTCGAAGACATCCTTAATTAAATTAAATCACATTTTTCTTTTTTAATTTAAATTAAGTTTTTCTACACTAGGGTTTACGACTTTCGCACATAACGCAAATAGTCCACAGTTTGCAACCCTGAGCCAATAATCTGCCAACGTTAGTCAATAAAAAAATAAATTAAACAATCGTTCTAAAATTAATTTTGATGTTTTCTATAATTTTTGGGATTTTTCAATTAAAAGTAATTTAATAGCGGATTTACTTTGTTATCATTACAGTATCAATGTTCCTATATAAAACCATTAACACTCTGCAAAAAAAAAAAATCGAGTATCTTATGAATTTTCGACAACAAATTCCAGTTAAACATATTAAGTTCTTTATTTGCATCACGGTATGAGCGCTACTGTCCATTAATACCTAAATTAAATTGAGATTTTTTTGATATTTATTTTGTATTATTATATTAGCCAAACTCTGCCTTTAATGCATTTAAAGAAATAATCATAAAATATCTTTAGAATTATAATATTAAAATTTTTTTTTTGCCAGGCAGTATTGTCTATTAAAAATCTTTTGATCTTTGTGATTTTAGTCATGAAAGTGTTTATTATTAAAGAGAAGAAGGCGATGTATGTGATATGTTTTCTTTTTTTCTTAACTTTAAATAAATATTTATAGTGATTTATCTTGTCTAATTTATGTAGGTGACTTTTGCCTTTTGTATTCTCTTATAAAAGCAAAACATATCAATATTTATATCATCAAAAGATATACAACCAGAAGGAAATCACAAATAAGGACATGTAAAGGGAATATCAATTTGTAAGCTCAATAGGAAAAAAAATTCTAAAAACATTTCCAGACACCCCCTGACGGATAAAAAATGCGACATAGAGAAATATAAAAAGTTGAAGTGAAAAGAAGAAAAAAAGTAACAAAAGGATTTCTATTTTCCAAAGTAGAAAACTCAGCCCAACATAGATATGATATTTTTTTTTTTTTTTTTTTTTTTTTTAGAATAGAAAAAAAAACTTCAATTCAATAGCCACAACTGACACTAAGATTATTTATAATCCTTTTTTGAATGTTACGATTTATCTTTGTGTGCTGATGGTCTGTTGACGGTGTGTGTATTTGTCAGAGTTTTTGTGGCTACACTTCAAACTATTTCAAACCTCATTCAACATTCTTTGATGTTAGTGGAAGTGACACTTTTAGAATGTTGGAAATATTTCACTTTCTTAAATATGAAGTGCAGCAAATGCGCATCCTTTATTGTGTTTTCCTTTTACCTACCCACAAACATTCCTTTTTGCCATGCCTGTTAATATTTCTTTTATGTGTGTCGGGTTGCTGTGTGGATTGTTTTGCTATCCTACCCAAATGTAGATTTTTGTCTTCTAATTTCTTCGAGTTTCTTCATCATCGTTTCTCTGCATTATTTCAGGTTTTTGCGTGATGAATTTCGTATTGAACCACAAAATACCCGCAAGCTCAAGGTGATTACATCTCTGCTGGAATGTGCTGCACCAACGCCGGGTACCCGAACCTGTGCGTCCTATTGGAACAAAAGGCGTAATTCTTCTCGATATGGAATTCATCGCGAAGCGTTATACGCATTGTTAAGATGCGTGGCAACTTTAGCCATTCAGGTATGCCTCAAATGCATTCGAGGGTCAATATGCAGTGATACTAACAAAAATCCTGTTGGGTATACGAGAGGTCAGCCCAATGGCCACACTGCGAAAGTTCATTGTGAGTACAATATGGTCTTGATTACAATTTGTGATAAAAATATAAACCTATTTTGTGTTTGAAATGGTCTATTAAATGTTTAGGGTTTTATTTATAATTTTAGGGATTTTTGGGAAACGAAAAATTGACTAAATTTAAATCGAATGTTCGGTTAATTTTTTTGAAACAATGAAAATTCGGGAATTTTAAATTGAACTCTAGTTTTCTTTTGCTAGCTGCCAAACATGGCATGCTTATAGATTTTTATATACCTCCACCATAGGAGGGGGATATATTATCTTGAATCATTCCGGTTTGCAAACACATTCGAAATATTGCTCTAAGACCCCACCAAAAATATATATAGTTTCTGGTCGGTGCAATTCTGAGTCGATCTGAGCATGATCCGTCGTCTGGTTTGAAAATCACGCTAACTTCGAACGAACAACAAGCTATCGACTATTGAAACTTGGCACAAGTAGTGTTATTGATATAGGTTCGAATAGTATTGCATGAGAAGCAAATTTCATCCGATCCGGATAAATGAAAATTTGGTACAGCGGTGTTCATTATATTAGTCATCTAACAACCATCAGAAATTGGTTTCACATCGCGTCTCCATAATTATAATATAGCCCCCCTATAATAGGGGTGATACGGTCAAAAATTTGTTGTCAATTAAACTTGACGTATTTCCTTTCAAGTTTGCCATTTTAAAAACACCCCTCATTTTGAAGTGTGTGTGTGCTGTAGGAATGTTGCTCCTATTTTGATTTTGGAATTCACTCTTTCAGTTGTCAAAAATGCCGTCAAGCGCAAGAGACCAAGCACGTATCAAAGTTTGCTCGCGCCATCGCGAAAAATCCGAGCTACTCGCACGCAAAGACTGGCAAAATTCGCTAACAAGTTGCTCAAATCAACCGTACAAATGTAATTTAAAAGTGTTTGGGGGAATGTTTTGTCGACAGCCCAGGAATGTCTGGATCCGAGGGGGAAATCGGAATCAACCGCGAAGCCGCTGAGACGACAAAGAGAGTTGCCGGTAGTTTCAAGCGAAACCCTAACCGAGATGCCGCAAATAAGCTGGGTGTATCGGTCTTACAACCGCATTGAGCCCAAAAACGAGCCGGACTATCGACTTACAAGAAGGGTAGTGACTCCAAATCGCGATGATAAACAAAAATACGACGGCCATAGAAGCGAATCCGGAGGCTGTACACGACGATTGCTGACGAAGTCTGACTGCCTTGGTAATGGACGACGAAACCTACGTCAAAAGCCGACTTACAAGCAGGCTTCCGGGACAGTGGAGTTTTATACGGCAAAAGGAAGGGGAAAGGTAGCAGATTTTTCAAGCACATAAAACTGGTCAAATTCCGCAAAGAAATGATCTGTTTTGGCACAGCCATCTGTACCTGTTGGCCTTGAAAAGCAGCATTTTCATATAGCTTCCGGGACTGTCAACCAAACGAAATTTACTGTGATAAGAGTGTCTTAATAAACATCTGGCTGCTTTCCTGAAAAACACTGTTCGCTTCCGTTACTGTTTTTGGCCGGCATTTGCGCATCTTGCCATTTACGGTAAAGAAGGCCATGGAGTGGTATACGCCGGCGCAAACAACGTGCAGGTGCGTTCCAAGAACAAAGAACCCTCCCAAACCGCCAAGAGCCTTCCGCCCAATGAGAAATTACTGGGCTATTGTCAAGCGGACACCTATAAGAAGACCAAAAAAACAGCTTAAGACGAGCAGTAGTTCAAGGCCAAAACTGGCTATTCTGCGGGCACAAGAAGGTGGACAAGGTGGCTGTCTACAAAATCTGATGGCAGGCTAGTCAAGCCGTGCAGGCCCGGCAATTCGGATTTGGGGAAAGCCGAAAGCCTAAGCTGATATTTTTCCGCTGAATTTTACTACTAATTGAACTTGAAGAATTAAATTTAATTTTGATTTTTTCAAATAAACGATTTCACCGATTTACACGCGTTTTCGCCTTGACCAAATTTTATTGACCGTATTATCCATTTTAGCATCTGTAATATCATCCGGACCTACATAAATAAACAACAAACGTTTCGTGCCAAGTTTTCAGAGTCGATTAGCTTTGTTCGGTGTTCGGAAGTGTAGCGCTGATTGTCAACAGAAAGGTTGAACGGACGGCCGCTATATCGGACTCAGAGATTTCATTCACGACTCAAAATATTATATGTTACTTTATTGGGGTCTTGAGACCAATATATTTGTGTGTTACAAACCGGATATGAAAAAGTGTTAATATACTTATTTAATTTTAACTTTATATCACTTCGTCTATTCTTATCAAAATATTAGCACATATTACAAAACTTCTCAGATTGTTTTTTCTCTCCCTTTAACGCCATAACATTATCTACAAAACATTTCTTTAAAATGTATTGCCAAAAACCAAAAATAAATAAATAAAACAAATCACCACAATTATATTCTATTGACAATGCTCTACAAAAGAGCCTAACATTCATATAGATAATGTGTATATTAATGGTTTTATATCCTGTTTCCGTTGCGATAACATCCGGTTTTTTCTAACACCACACAAGAATCTCTCAAAATGGGTTTTTGTTTTTTGTCTTTATTTATTTTTTTATACCGCCAAGCCATTTAATATTCCAATTTTTTTTTAATTATCGTTTTTTATTCTCTCTTTCCCAGATTCCAACAGTGAACCAGTGATAATTACGTGGCCCCCATGATCAAACAGTTGGAGGAGGGTTTCATCAGACATTTCCATGTCGCGGTTGGCACGGTGTATCAATTCCTGAGTTTAGGCTGCGTCACAGCTCAGGCGGCAATATGCCATTAGCGTAAGTTAGCGAAGTCCAAGATACTCGGACACCCGCTCGATTCAATGCGTTGGGCAAGACTTTCTTCTAAGGTTGGCACCTACCGCAAACACCCTAGTGCATTCATGTGATGCCTTCTCGCTCACTCTAAGCCCATCCCTTGGTTATTTAGGTAAGTGCCTGTGATGTATTACAATCGATTTATTTTTTCAAAACCACCATTACAACGACGAAGATAGTCTAAAGAGGAAAGAAATGAAGTGCCCACCTTTACATTTGCACATTCCATAATACACCTGAATGTATTACACAGTGGAATTCAAACAATGGTTATTTAATGCTGAACAAAAAAATAAGATTTTATTTTATTTAGTACTAGCTACCGATATGAGGATTTTAATATAAAACAAAAAAATGGGAGTGGGAACATTTGGCTGGGGGCCAAGTTTTTACATTACCATGATGAAAATAGTATATATTGACATAATGTATTCTTTTTGAGCTACTCAAAACAATTAAATTTAGATGATAAGTATCTGTAAATAAAGAAGGGCCCGTCGCGGACGATTTTGCTGTGAAAAAGTGAAGTTTTGGTATTGAAGAATATCCAAATGTGATACAGCGTAATATAGGTCTAGTGGAAACATTTTACTATAGCGCATCATTCGAACTGCTGAATTTTAGTACCAAAAGTGGTTCACATCACTGATGCCAATTACCATTGCCAAAAATCTTTACTTTTTAATTTTCATTGTTCCAAAATGTCTCGACTAATATAACATCCAGCAAATTAATTTCAAGTTATTCATTAAATCACAACTTCTAGAAGCACTTTCAATAATGTTGATGTTCTTTACTTTTAACTTATACAAGGAATTATTTTAATTTTAAAATTAATTTAAAACTTGTTTTTTTTTATTTTAAATTAATGCGGCAATTTATTAACTTATTTTATTTTTAACATATGATTTATTTTATGAGATACGTTAAAAACAAAATTAAAGAATAATAAAATTGGCAAACAAATTATGTTAAATTTTTTCAAAAAAAAAAAAAAAAACTTTTAAATATATTTTAGAAATTATTGCAAAATGTTATTAAAAAATCATAAAAACAATTTTGTTAAATATTTATTTATAAAAATAATCACAAATTTTTTAATTAAAAATCCAAATACTGAATTCGGACTAGCATTCTTAAAGAGATTGATGCAAATTCAGTGCAACGGCTGATTGCTATGTGCGACCACAGTCCAATGACAAGCCCATGTTATGTTAAGGATTTTGAATTTATTCTTAATTGAAATTTCTCTTTTGAAGAATGTTCCACTGTCTCTTCACATGACATCAAGAAAAACTCTTCTCAAATCGCAAAGGGTACATTACCATAACTGTATAACCTGTTCTCATTTTCAAAATATATGAGAGTTTATTTGCCAAAAAATATAGAGTGGCCATGTGAAGTGTAATGTTCGGGGACTGTGTATCCCAGTAGGAAAAAGCGTCGTGTTTCAGTCATTATAAAAGTACCTTTATTTAGGAGCCAGTAGTATGCCACGGTCAAATGCAACTCTATTTCAATAATAACATTGCCGCGTGTCAGTTGCGGGGGCCAAGCCGCCTTGCCCCTCTCATTCAATATATAAGTCCTTATATTAATGCATGTTCTTATCTAGGTGAGACAAAAATTTACCTTTAATATAAGGCCTTCTTAAAATAATTGTCTTGTAAGGTCCTCTGGAAAAAAATAAAAAAAAAAATTTGTCGCTATTTTTAGATTTATTGTTTTTGGTTTTTTTTAATGGTTTTCCCCAACTTGCCCTTAATGTATGTTGACATAGAATTTATTGTTATTACTATTTAATTTTACCTTTTTATAAAAAATTTCTCTCTGAAAGCGGTGATCGGAACTCACTACAAATTGACTTTCATAAGCGCCACATCTTACCCACTCGGGCTTACGATCGGGCTGTTGCTTTGCACAGAGCTAAAGGCTAATTTAAATGTTAACACACATTAAAACACATTATCTCTCTCTATTGTCTGAATACCTGGCACCTCTCTCTGCCCCATCAACACTGTGTAAACTTAATCTTATCCTCACCTTCCAAAGCCTCTATTCCCATAGAGAATATCAAATCGTAGATTGTGTAACAGAAACGACTGAACTTATAAATCGCATTAAAGTTTCAAATGAAGACAACCAACATTAGTTATTGAACACTTCCATGGCATTCGAATGAAATGAAATACTCCTTACTTAACTCGAAGGACACAGAGCATATTCACAGGATTCAAATATGGAGGACTCTAACTAAACGTTAACTTGACATTGTCCTTGGTCTTAGGGAAAAGCAAAAAACAGAAACATGGGAAATTACGCACGGTGGAGTGGGGCACGTCTTCCACCCATTTCTATAGAATTGGTGTTTCAGAAAATAAAATAACATAAAAACATTCACAACAGACAATAAAGTCCCATTAAAGTGAAAGTAGCCAGCCTTGGTCATATTCATTTGCTTGGAGTGGAGAAAAAAAAAACAGCAAAATGTGAAAACAACCAAAGGGAGGAGTAGAGTCCAGTCATTCATGGCCAGTAATAGGTGGGTGGTAATATTGTTAATAGGCAGACATGGCCAGGCATAAGAACTCAATACGTCTAACATTCGCAATCAAAAGACACCAGAATCACCCATGCGACAGGCATGGAGGGCGACATGGGGCGAACGTTAGTATTGAACGATGATTAAATTTTTACACCAGAAAAATCAATTACAACAATGTCTGTCTAAGGAGTATTTTGTAAATAACAATTGCTGGACGAGGAACATACGAATGGTTGAATAGTTGTTCGACTTGTACAATTCTATGACAAAATAATCAAGCAGATTGGTATAGGACAAAAAATATAATAACAACAGAGATTTGCACTGAGGAAAATTTAAGGAAGAAAAATATTTATATTTAATATTAAAATTTTGATATGTGACACTATACAGGGCCCAAGATGAATGGAATGAATGAATGAATGGGCTACTCTATGGATGTGAGAACTGGGCGTCGACTGGAAAGAACTAGAGCGAACAAGCTGTTTTTAATATAGAAAACAACAGATCTGGGAATCTCTTCAGCATAACGCACAGTACCAGGGGAAGCCGCATTAGTAATACGAGGAAATATCCCAA
>PGFW01031189.1:3512-18994 GCA_003123925.1 Haematobia irritans | reverse complement strand
GGATTACTGGGAATCATAAAAAAAAAAAATTATTTTAAATGGTTAAATTATAGCCATATATTAATTATTATAAATAATTAATCAATGTAACTTTAATATATTTATAATTTTTAATATAACTCTTCGAAGTATATTCATATTTTGAATTCAATATACACACGTAGCTCGAATTAGAGCACCATTAACTATCACTCCTCCTCGGGGAGAGAGTTTCTAATATCTCCCGACGCGAGTTTTCCCAGAATCGACACCAAGAGGACAGATAAGACACCAACACACACAGCCTCACATTTATCAGCCTTGCCATAGTTTCCACACGCTTTCCCAAGTTCTGCTATCATTCACGTATAAGGGTTTCGACTGCAATAATTTCTGCTATTATTTAAAAAAATTTCTTAAGATTTCGTGTGTCCAGTTTTAATTAATTTAAGACCGTAACTATCTGGTAGAACTTCTATTAAAACAATCTAGAAGAATGTTACAAAAGTCATTTGGCTCTCTCCGGATTTTCAGATAAAACATCCTGAGAGAAGTTGGGAGAGACGACCGAAACGTTGAGTAACATATGAAAAAATATTTAGTTTCTATTTATTCATAAAAACCAATGAACCAATAAACCCCAAATTGAACAACTATAATATATAAATTTAAAGTACTTAATTTCATTAAATTATTAACTTAATTGCTTTATTGAATGTTAGTCTGTTTGACTTAAATCAAATAACTGTTTCCAACTGTAAAGGTGATTACCGGTCCACACATTTTGGTCACAGGAAAACGCGTGTACATCGGTGGAATCGTTTTATCTTAAAAATCTAAATTTAAAGTTCTCTCTTTTCAAAGTTTCGAATTAGTTCAAACACTCTCCAGAAAAATCCAGTTAGGCTTTCGGCTTGTTCACAAATCCGAAATTACCCCGGGCGCCTCAGACGCTGACACCTGCCATCTAGATTTTTGTCAGCAGCCACCTTGTCCGACCTTCTTTCCCCAGAAAGCCAGTTTGCCTTGGAACTGCTGCTAGTCCTTAGCAGCTTTTGGTGCCTCCCTTTTAGGTTCCGCTTGACAATACCCAGTATTTCTCCAATTGGGCGAGCTCTGGTGCTGGGCAGGCTTTCTGCCTTGGAACCACCCGCACGTGGTTAGCGCGTACCACTCCATGCCGTCTCTTTTCCGTAATGGCAAGGAGCCCAAATCGCCAAAACAGTACGCTAACACCGCGTGTTTCTTCCAGGAAAGGCAGTAGACGTTTATTCAAACACCTTTCACGTAGATTTCTTGGTTCACATTCCCGAAGCTATGAACAATGCTGATTTTCAAGCCACCAGGTACAATGGCTTGCCAACGAGATACTTCATCTGCGAACCTTTGAACGGTTTTATGTGCTTTGAAATACATTGCCTACCTTTCCTCCCTTCCTTTTGCCCCTATAAAACTCCTGGGTCCGCCACGCGCTAAATTAGGTCGGCTTTGCACGTAGAGCTTCTCCTCGCGTCCATTTAACCCACCGCAGTCATACTTTCGTCCCAGCTCGTCGTGCTACATCCTCAACGGCGATCGCGCTTTTGGCCGTGTATCTTTTGTTGTATCATCGCCGATTTGGAGTCACCTACCCTTATGTAAGCTTCCGATAGTCAGCTCGTTGTTTTTGGCTCGATGCACGGGCTTGTACAGAGACTACACCCAGTTAAATTTCGGCATCTCGAAGAGACAGGTTAGGGTTTCGTTCGAAACACCGGCAACTCTCTTTGCGTAATAATCTAAGCGTCATGACTTACAATATTTTAAATTTGAATTAAAATATTAATTTATACAATTAACTTTTTAATCAAATTCAAGAAGACTGAATGCGAGCGCTAAGACACAAGCGCTGATTCGTTTTTTCAAATTTTTAATTAAAATGTTTCTCAAACAATCCCCTTCGTATCAAGTCAAAAACTCCTGAAAGCAATTCGAAAGTAATCTCAAACAAGTTACCGTTATTTAATCTAATAACGAGTTAAACTTAGAGTTTCTGCAATCAACACCAATCTAATTTTTCAAATTGAAATCAATTAAAGAATAATTGAAATTGCTGAAAAATCAATTCAATTTTTTAACTCAACAACTTTTTTCTATGCCCCCAATTAAAACTGTGATTGAATACTATCATTTTTTCGTGATTGAGAATTTTCAAGTTAAAAAATTAATTGGATCAATTAATTTAGTGATTGAACTCAGAAAACAAAAAATTTTTGTGTATTTGAAAAAACAAAATACCAATCCTTCCTTTTAAAATGGTGAAAAAGGTTTAGTAAAAAATGCACCTCAAATGACTTCCTGTGAAGTCAAAATAAAGAACTTCTGGGAGAGATTTTTCTGGAAGTTCTTTTAAAGTTGTGGCCTGGGGAGAACTTTCATATTTTTGCGGGATGCATACTACAATTCTAATGAATCTTCTTAATTACTTTAATTTTTTTGTTTATTTATAATTATATAATTTTATGTTTTTTTTGTTACATTTATTTATTAATTTCTGTTATTTATTAAAATAATTTAATTTTACCGGAGTAAATAATCTATTTAATAAACAAATTTGATTAAATTCATTCAAACATAAATAATTAATAAATTGTGTTAAAATTTTTAACTTATTTAATTTATTAAATGAATATTAGTCAATTTAAGTATTAAATTTAATAGTTTTTATTTAATTAATTAGCTCTTATTCAATTTAATTTAAAATATAATTCCAATTTAATTTAAACTGATTTAAATATAATCTAATATACTATTCAGATCCATTTTTAAGCTGTTTAGATATTAATGATTTGAATGTTCAGCTTTTGGGGTTTATAATTTCATATTAATACTATCAATTAATATCTGGAAAACATTTGGTTTTTGACGTAACAATTAAATTTCATTTATTTCCTTTTGTTCAAAACAAGGTAGATCAGTGTAAAGTAAATATATTATATTTAGTTAAATTATTCTAACTTAATTGCAATATTTCTTTAATTACAAATATAATTTAAATTAAACTAATTAGATTAATTTATTTAAAATTCTACTACAATATTTAATTAATTACTTTATAAGTTTAATTTATTATTATTAGTTATTTAATTAATAATGTTTATTACTGAGTAATTTTTTTAAAATAAATAATATATTTTAATTTAATTAATTCCAATATAGTTAATACAAATAATAATTCTTCTAATTAAAATAAATACAAAATGTGCAAATTTTTTCAACCATTTCATGGTCCTTCTGAAATGCCAAAACATGAGCACTTTCTTCATACATTTGTAAAACATTTATCCTACCAATATATCTTTATAGTTTAGACTATCAACTGTGTCATGTCCTTTCTGGCCATGGTCTAACAATGCAGTACCATAACAAACACTAAGAATCTTTAGAAATTGTCATTAATCTGTTAAGTAACAATCATCATGGTCGACCAATGTTTTTAATGCGATGATGGTAGCCCAAATTCTTTGGTTCCTCAGAATGTTTGGATAATGGTACACAAATTCGTAAAATGTTCTGCTAAAAGCTTCAAAAGCTTAGAATGAGAAAAATGACCATAATGGTAATACACAGGTTTAGTGATTATTTTGTCAGACTATCATACTGTGTATACGTTCGGAGATCATTTAAGGAAATTAATTGGAAAAAAATCAAATCGATTTGACAAATCTGATTATGGTAATTGGAAATGAAATCAATAAGGGATCAAGTAAGATATGATTATCTGGGCATAGATAGCCATTATATGAACCTAATACAACGTACTTTTTCGTATTCTAAGGCCATTTTCGAGGATATTATACCCAAAAAAAGTTATATTGAATTTAAATTTTTTTAAACTACAATTAATGTGTAATTCAATAGCTTCTTTGACTCCAAAATGCAATACCAAAGTCATTGAACTAAAGAATAAAATCTTGATCTAGGCTAGCTTTTTTCAGTGTATTCATCGAGTAACACTGTTTCATCTCCTTTAGTTGAAAGTATTATTTTCATTTCAACCTTCTTTGCCTCCATTTAGTGCATCTCATTAACACTCATTCCCATTCTTGACACAACTGATAGTCATTCATGCTATGCTACCAGAATGACTCTATGCACATTCGTAAAAATATTTAATTATCCCTAGATAAATTACAATTTGTGTGGAAGAATTTATTTGCAATGTGGACTTAATTTGGGCCAAACTTCTTTCATTCCAACCAACTCATTTCTTAGTTTACCATTTTTTTTTGTTTGCAAATGTCATTTTGCAATTTTTAGTCTCTGAAGCACGTCTTCTTATCCACTGAAATGTTTTTTTTTTTGTCTTTCATGCATAAATAATTTTTATATTTCTTTGTCTCAATTCCCTTTGATGGTTATGAGTCTCTAAGACTAATTTCACGAATTCTCAAATGATTTTTTTTGCTCTTTGAAATCCTTTCACATGTCTTGTCAAGATGTATCATACAGTACGTTTGGCCTCAAGGGCTGAAATTGTACGAAGGCCTGCCTTTCAGTAGTAGGTAGTCCTCGAAAATTTTTAATTGGTTTTTAAGAAATTTGTTTTGCGTTAACTGAACTTTGTTTGTCTAAAATATCGTTATTCAAAAAGAAAACTCTCTTTCAGTGGTATAATTGTAGTACTATTGTACCTATGGATGTAAAATGTGCGAAGGACATGTACGAACATTTATTGCATGGAACTAGGAGGAATGGAAGTCTTAAAATGGAACTAGAATCTTTCAGCAGAAATTTTTGCACTCATAAAATCTATTGAGTCGCTGTTGAGAGGATTTATTCACCAAACGATATCAGCTTCTCATCGATAGTCAAACAGCTAATAAAGGCCTAAGCGAAATTGCGGACATAAGTCTATGTCTAAGTCAGCCGTTCGTCACTGGGAAACAGCATAATATAGCTCTGTGCTGGCTGAGAAGGGCGCTCAATGGAATACTGGGATGTCCTTTTTCTCCTACTGTCTCTGGCACTTTACAAGGATTCCATGTAATATAATGCCATTTTTATTTCAATTTGTCAAAATTGTATTTTCATAGAATTTTGTCAAAATTTTTTATTTTCTATAGAAAATTTGCAATTTTATACTATAGAACACTTTTGACAAATTTATTTCTAATAGAAAATTTATCAAAAATTATTTCGATGATAATTTTTTCAGATTTCATTTCTATAGAAAAAATGTAAAAAAATTTATTTTTACGAAAATTTGTCAACATTTTATTCTATAGAAATTTATCAAATTTTTTCTATAGAATTTTTTAATAAAAATTTTTTTACAGAAAATAATTCTCAAAATGTATTCATTGAAATTTTTTGTCAAATGTTATTCATATAGAGAAATTTTGTTAAAATTTTATTTCATAATAAAATTTGTCAATTTCATTTCTATAGAAATTTAAGTCAAAAATTTATTTCCTATAAAATGTCAAAATTTTATTTCTAAGAAAATTTTGTAAAATTTTCATTCTATAGAAAATGATTGTCAAGATTCATTCGTAGAAAATTTATCAAAATTTTCCATTTCTATAGAAAATTTGTCAAAATTTAATTTTGCAAATTTTTCGTCAAAATTTTATTTCTATAGAAATGTTTAAAAAATATTTTTTATAGAAATTTTGTCAACATTTTATTCTATAAGAAAAGATTTTATCCAAATTTTTTTTTACAGAAATTTAATAAAAATTTTGTCACACATAAACCAAATTTCTCAAAATTTATTTCTATAGAAAATTTTTCCTCAAATTTTATTTTTATAGAAATTTTGTAAATTTAATTCCTATTTGGGAATTTGTTAAAATTTAATTTTCTATAAAATTTGTCATTTACTTCTATAAGAAAATTTTGTCAATTTCATTTCTATAGAAAATTTTCAAAATTTCATTTCTATTGAAATTTTGAAACATTTTTTCTATGAAAATGTTTTAATTTTTTTATAAAAATTCTGTAAATAAAATGTTGACAAATTTCTAAAAAAAAATTTTAAAACATTTCTATAGAATAAAATGTTACAAATTCAATAGATGAAATTTTGACAAAATTTCTATAAATGAAATTGACAAATTTCATAGAAGTAAAATTTTGACAAAATTTTTATAGAAAAAATTTTAACAAAAATCATAGGAATTAAATTTTAACAAATTTTCTATAAAATAAAATTTTGAGAAAATTTCTATAGAAATAAATTTTGAGGAAATTGTTATGTGACAAAATTTTTTATAAAAATTTCTGTAAAAAAAATTTGGATAAATCTTTCCTATAGAAATAAAATGTTGAACAAATTTTCTAATAAAAATTTTTTTAAACATTTCTATAGAAATAAATTTGACGAAATTGGCAAAATAAAATTTTGAACAAAATTTTTCTAATAGAAATGAATTTTGACTAAATTTTTCTACAGAAATGAAATCTTGACACTTTTTCTTAGAATGAATTTTACAAAATTTTCTATAGAAATAAAATTTTGACAAAATTTTCTATAGAAATAAAATCTCTGAACTAAATTTTCTAAATAAGAAATGAAAATTTTGACAAAATTTTCTATAGAAATAAATTTTAACAATTCTCTATAGGGATAACAATTTGACAAAAATTTTTCAATGAAATACAATTTTGGAGATTTTTTCTGTAGAAACAAAATTTTTATAAAATAATTCTATAAGAAAAAATTTTGATAAATTTTCTATAGAATAAAATGTTGACAAAATTTTCCGTAAAATAAAATTTTTTACATTTTCTATAGAAAATGAATCTTGACAAAATTTTCTATGAATAAATTTTGATAAATTTTCTATAGAATAAATTTGTCCAAAATGTTTCTATAGTAATAAAAATTGACCAAAATTTTTCTATAGAAATAAAATTTTGACAAATTTTCTATGAAAACATTTTGACAAAATTGAAAAAATGTCTTATATTACATGAACCTGTAAAAGGCCAGAAGACAGGAGGAGAAAAGGACATCCAGTATTCCATGAAGCCCTTCTCAAGCCAAACAGAGCTATATTGCCTGTTCAGGGAGAAACGGCTGGACTTAGACCATAGAAACCGTTATGTCCGCATTTCCTTAGCCTTTATAAGCGGTTTGACTATCGATGAAGAAGCTGATATCGTTTGTGAATAAAATCCTAAATCAACGCGACCAATAGATTTATGAGTTGCAAAAATTTCTGCCTGAAAGATTCTAAGACTTCCATTTTAAGATTCCATTCCCTTTCCTAGTTCACTGCAATAAATGTCGATACCATGTCCTTCGCACATTTTACATCCCATAAGTACAATAGTATACAATTATACACTGAAAGAAGAGTTTTCTTTTCGAATACGATATTTTAGACCAAACAAGTTTTTCAGTTAACGCAAACAAATTTCTTTAAAAACCAATTAAAATTTTTTCAGACTACCTACTCTGAAAGCAGGCCTCGTACAATACAGCCCTTGAGGCCAAACCGTACTGTATATACATTTGACCCAAAGACATTGAAAGGACATTTCAAAGAGCAAAGAAAAAATCAATTGAAATTCTGAAAATTAAGCTTAAGAGACTCCATAACCATCAAAGAGAATTGAAGAACAAGAAGAATATAAAATTAAGTGTTATGCATGAAACAAAAAAATTGTCCCAAGTGGATAAGAAGACGTGCTAGAGAACTAAAAATTGCAAATGACATTTGCAACAAAAAAAATGGAAATAAGAAAAGTAAGTTGGTTGGAATGAAAGGTTTGGCAAATTAAGTCACATTGCAATAAATCATCCACATCAAATTGTACGATTATCTAAGGAAGTAATTAAATCTTTGTACGATTGCATAGAGGTCCATCTTGGTAGCATAGCATAATGACTATCATTTTGTGTCAATGGGAATGAAGTGTTAATGAGATGCCACTAAATGAGGCAAAGAAAGTTGAATGAAAATAAATACATCTTCAACTAAAAAGGAGAATAAACAATTTACTCAGAATACACTGAAAAAAGCTACCTAGCATCTCAAGATTTTATCTTTAGTTCATGACTTTGGTATGCTTTGGGAGTCAGAAGCTATGAATTACAAATTAAGTTTAGGTTTTAAAACAAATTTAAAATTCAATATAAGCTTTTTTTGTATAATATCCTCAAAAATGGTCCTAAATTAAACGAAAAAGTAGGTTGGTATTTAGGTATATATAATTATCAATGCCCAGATAATCAATATCTTACTTGACCTCCTATTGATTTCCATTTCCAATTTACCATAATCAGATTTGTCATCGATTTGATTTTTTTCCAATTAATTTCCTTAAATGTTCCGAACGTATACACAGTATGATAGTCTGACAAAATATATCACTAACCTGTGGTATTACCATTATGGTCAATTTTTCTCATTCTAAGGTTTTGAAAGTTTTACAGACTTTACGAATTTGTTACATTTATCAACATTATGAGGAACCAAAGAATTTGGGCCTCCATCATCCCGCTTAAAAACCATTGTCATGAGATTTTGTTACTAACGAATAATGACAATTTTACTAAAGAGTCTTTAGTGTTTGTTATGGTAAACTGCCATTGGTAAGACATGGCCAGAAAGACATTGCATGATAGTTAACTTATAAAGATAATTTAAGGAAATGTTTTTACAAATGGTATGTAAGAAATGCTCATGTTTGGCATTTCAAAGGAATGAAAATGGGTTGAAAATTTGCATTTGTAATTTTAATTTTAAATTAGAAGAATTTATTATTTTGTATTAGTATATTGAATTAATTTAAAATTTAAAATATATTTATTTAAATTAAAAATTACATTCATAAATTAACATTATTTAATTAAACCTAAATAATAATAAATTTAAACTTAATTAAAGTAAATTAAATTAAATTGTAGTGAAATTAAAAAAATTAATTAATGTTTTTAAATATATTGAATAAGAAATAGTTTGCAATTTAAGTTAGAATAAATTAACTAAATTGTATTAAATTTTTTACACTAGAATCTACCTTGTTTTGTGAACAAAAGGAATAAAAGAAATTTAATTGTTTAAGTCAAAAAAAGGGGGGTGTCAGATTAATTGATATATTTAATATGAAATTATAAACCAAAGCTGAAATTCAAATTACGATTATATCTAAAAAACAAAATGATCTGATAGTAATATAGATTATATTTAATCGTTTTAAATATTGGATATATTTAAATAAATTGAATAAAGACTAATTAAATTAAATAAAACTAATTAATTTAATATCTTTAATTAGACTAATTTTCATTAATATTAAAATTAAAGTAAAATAATTAACAACATTTACTTATTTATTTATGTTGAATTGAATTGAATCAAAATTTATGTTTTCATTAATAGGATTATTTACACTCGGTAAATTAAATTAATTTAATTTAATTAACAAATTTAAAATAACTTTAAAACACAACCTACACCATAAAATTACCTAATAAACTTATAAAATATAAACAAAACAATATAAAATTGTAATTAAATTAATTAAATTTAGTATGCTCCAGCAAAAAAATGATGAAAGTTCTTCTCCATGGGCACAACTTTAAAAGAACTTTACCAAAATGCTCTCCCCAGAAGTTTCTTTATTTGACTTCACAGGAAGTTTCATTTGAGTCAATTTTTTTTATATAACACGCTTTTTTCACATTTTTAAAAGAAATTTATTTTTGTTTTTTCAGAATACACACCAAATTTTTTTTTCTCGATTCAATCACTAAATTAATTGATCCAATAATTTTCTTATTGAAATGTTCTTCAACTCACGAAATGATAGTATCAATCACAGTTTTAATTGGCATTAGCAAAATTCTTGATTAAAAAATTAATTGATTTTTTAGCAAATTTCAATTAATTCTTAATTGATTCAATTACAAAATTTAATTGATGCTTTGATTGCAAAACCTTCAATTATTTATTACATTAAAAAGGTAATACTATTTTTAATTACTTTCTGAATTGGCTTAGAGTTTTTACTGGATTAACAAATGATTGTTGAAATACCATTTTTAATTTAAAATTAAAACAAATCAGCGCTTTTTTAGCGCTGAATTAGTCTTCCGACATTTTGATAAAAAGTAATTGTATAAATTAATTATTTAATTCAAAATTTAAAATTTTCCAATCATAGACTTAATTAAGCCTTTACCAAAGAGAGTTGCCGGTAGTTTCAACCGAAACCCTACTCTACCTCTTCGAGAATCCCGCAAAATGAAGCTGGGTGTATCGGTCTTACCAACCGTGGCATCGAGCCAAAAAACGAGCCTGACCTATCAGACTTACAATAAGGGTAGTGACTCCAAATCGCGATGATACAACAAGAATACGACGGCCAGATAGCGCTGATCCCGGAGAGGCTGTACACGACGAATGCTGACGAATGTTCTTGACTGCCGTGGTAATGGACGACGAAACCTTACGTCAAAGCCGACTATAAGCCAGGCTTCTCCGGTGACGTGAGTTTTATACGGCAAAAGGAAGGGGAAAGCTAGCAGTATTTTTCAAGCGGACATAAAACATTTCCAAAAATAGTTGCACATATATCTGGTCTCTCGCACAGCCATCTGTCTGTGGCTTGAAAAGCAGCATTTTCATAGCTTCCGGGAATGTCAACCAAGAAATTACGTGAAAGAGTTTTGAATAAACGTCTGCTGGCCTTTTCCTGAAGAAACACGGTGGTGGCGTACCTGTTTGGCCGTGATTTTGATCTTCTGCCATTACGGATAAAAGCCATTGGAGTGGACCCGTCTACCACGTGGTCGAGGTGGTTCCCCTAAGGACAAGAACCCTCCCAACACGCCAGAGCGTCCGCCCAATGAGGAAATACTGGGCTATTGTCAAGCGGGAACACTAAAAAAGACAAAAAAAACTGCTAAGGACCGAGCAGCAGTGTCAAGGCAAACTGGCTTTCGCGGCGAAGAAGGTGGACAACGTGGCGTGTACAAAATCTGATGGCACAGCGTGTCAACGTGCAGGCCCGGTAATTTCGGATTGAAACGCAGAAGCTAACGAATACTTTTTCCTATTATACTAATCGAACTGTAAAAGAACAATTTAATTGATTTTTAAATAAAGCGATTTCACCGATACACTTTCCCCTTGACAAATTTGACCGTATCACCTTTTTAAAATTATTGTATTTAATACCATGACAACATCAATAAGCAAATTTTAAATCATACTATAATTTAAATGAAATTAAAAGTCTTAAATTTTATTATTATAGTTGTTCATTTGGGGCTTTCTCTGGCAGTTTGGTTTGTTATGAATTAATGATAACAATTATTGTCATATTACCAACGTTGCTTTGGTTCTTCCACAACTTCATCAGGAGTTTTGTATGCAAAACCGAGAGACAAATTGCACTTTTTTTTAACATTCTTCCTATGATGTTTATAATATAGCTCAACTTAACATAAGTTTTCTCACGGTTACTTATTAATTAAATACCTCTGGACATCACGACACATTTTTAATAATAATTTTAATAATAAATAAGCAAAATTATTGCGCGAACCCTTATACAATATCACCAGAACTGAACACTTTAAAATATTGCCACTGAATAGTAGCTTTGTGTTTTCTTTATCTGTCCTTTTGTGTTATTCTGAACATACTCTCCGAAGGTATCATTCAAAAAATAATTTAAATTATATTAATGCTGGAACTTTGATATTTCATATTAAAAAAATTAATTTTTAATTTAATTATAGCCATATATTAATTAATATAAATATTAATTCATGTAACTTAATATATTTAATTATTTTTAATATACTCTTCGAGTATATTCATATTTTAATTAATATAAATATCAATTCAAGCAACTTAATATATTTAATTATTTTTAATATACTCTTCGAGAGTATGTTCAGAATAACACAAAGGAAGATAAAGACAACACAAAGCTACATTATTCAGTGGATTGATTAATTTATATTCAGTTTAAAGTAATTTGTAATTATATTTTAAATTAAATTGGAGAGATATTGACTGAGAGATTTAAATTAAATATAAACTAATGTATATTTTAATATCTTTAATTATAGACTTAATATTCATTAATATAAAATTATTTATAAATAATTTTTTACACATTTATAAATTTAGTAAGTTTTATGTTGATAGTGAGATTGAAATGCAAAAATTTGTTTTTATTAATATATGATTTTAATTTACACTCGGTTAAATTTATAAATGTAATTTAATAATAGCAGATTTAATATATTTGTATTGAGAAAAAAAACATAAATTATTATTATTATAAAAAAAAATTAAAAGTAAATTAAAATTAATTAAATTTTACCTAATGTATTGCTCCAGCAAAATAAATATGAGATGTTCTTCTCCAGGCCACCAACTTTAAAAGATTACCAAAATGCATGCTTCCCCAAGAAGTTCTTTATATTGGCACTTCAACAGGAAGTTCATTTGAGTCAATTTTTTTTATAACACGCTTTTTCCCACATTTTTAAAAGGAAATTAATTTTTTTTTTTCGAGAATATCAACATTTCAAATTTTTTTTTCTGACTTCAAATCACTAAATTAATTAGCATCCAAATATAATTTTTTAATTGAAATGTCTTCAATCACGAAAATAGATAGATCATATCACAGTTTCTAGATTGGCACTGCTAGAAAAAATTTCTTAGATTAAAAAATTAAATTGATTTTTTCAGCCAAATATTCAATTATATTCTTTAATTGCATTCAATTAATTATTTAATTGATGTTGATTTGCAAAAACTTCAATAATTTATTTAATTATAAAATGTGAATCTATTTTAATTACTTTCTGAATTGCTTAGAGATTTTTACTTTGGATAAACAACATGAATTGGTTTGAAATACCATTTTAATTAAAACTTAAAACAAATCAGCGCTTTTTTAGCGCCTGAATTAGTCTTCCCGATTTGATTAAAAAGCTAATTGTATAAATTAATTATTAATTCAAAATTTTAAAATTTTCAATTCACGATGACTTAATTAAGCTTACCAAGAGAGTTGCCGGTAGTTTCAACCGAAACTCCTTAACCTCCTACTCTTCGAGAATGGCCCAAATTAAGCTGGGTTGTAATCGTCTTACAACCGTGGCATCGAGCCAAAGACGCTGCTATCGACTTACAAGAGAGGTGTGACTCAAAATGGCGAATGATAAACAAAATGACGACGGCCTTAAATAGCTGCGATCTCTCGAGGCCTGTTAACTACGATGCTTATAGACGAAGTTTTGACCTAGGCGTGAATAAGAAGATAGACGAACGTAAAGACTTACGTTCAAAGCCGACTTAAGTTCTTCGGCTTCCGGGACTAGGAGTTATTATACGGCAAAGAAGGAATAAGGAGGAAGGTACGAGTTATATTTTCTGCAAGCATCAAATCAAACTTCAAGTTCGCGAATGATAGAATAATCTGGTTTGGCAAAGCCATGCAATGTAACATGATGGCTTGAAAAGCAGCATTTCATAGCTTCCGGGAATGTCAACCAAGAAATTTACGTATGAAAGAGATGTTTGAATTAAACGTCTGCTGCCCTTTCCTGAAGAAACAGGGTCGGCGTTGCGTAGTCGTTCGTTTTGGACCGGGGATTTGCATCTTGCCAGGTGTACGGGTGAAATAAGCCATTGGAGTGTTAGTTCCGCTTAACCAACAGTGCAGGTGTGTTGGTCCCAAGGCGACAAGAACGCGTGCGACAACACCCAGAGCATCCGCCCAGGCTGAGAATTACGTACATAGCGCCTGCTGGTTGTGTCAAGCGAACCTAGAAAAATGATCATAAAAAATTAAACGGATAAAGATGGCGAGCAGCTCAGGTCGGATCTTAGAGTTACAAACTAGGACGTTCATGCGGCGAAAGAAGTGTGGACAGGATGGTCATGATAATCAATTAAATCTGTACTTAGTGAGTTAGGTTCAGTGTGACGAATCCGGAGGTAATTAATGTTCAGGTTCAAGTCGATGTTTTCTGGCGATATCTGAAATTATATATATTCCTCGTATATTTTTTACGTTAAATAGGGTCGAAAATGTAAACTTTGGGCTTCCGACAAAATCAGATCTTATTTATTTCGCAGAACGAAATTAGTCATACTTTGCTTATTAACGACACACATGTGACTGAGTAGATATATGAATGTCAAAGAAAGCTTACTAAATTCATAACAATGTTTTTCCAAATTGTTATGCTTAAATTGAGATAGATATTTTGTTTGTGTTTACATCTAATAAAATTTTATTAAATTAGGTTTTCTCAATAAATATTTGATTAATTGGTATATTGGGTATTTCTAAAATAAGGTATTTAAAAACTCTGTAATTTTTGAAAGATAATTAGGGATGTGTGTTTCATATGAAAACGGATTATCATAAATTTATGGGTGGGTCTATGGTGAGATGTAGAATTGAGGTCAATTTTTTTTAAAAATGAAGGAACTTACCACTTCTCCTAAATTATAGGTATTATTCGCTGAGTGAAGAAAATATAGCCAGAAGATTTTTTCCATTTAGACTCCATCTGGGGTTGCTTTCTTCGTACTTAGGAATAATGTATTTTCTTACAACGAAGACCGCAAACATGAATCGGGTTTAGCACGTGTAAATATTATTTATTCATGAAATGGGCAGTTAGCAATATAATTAATTATCTCAAATGAATTACTTATTTTTAAAAGAAAACCACATTAAAAATAGAACTTTTTACCTGAGTTTATTACTTGTGCATGATAAACTTATAATGGCTGAGGGCTGTAATCAATACAATCTTTTGCCAGATTCATCTGAGTCTACTTCTGATGGATTGAATATTTTATTTTTTACATTGAATAAGAAAATTAAATTAGATAAAACAATTTCAATATATTTCCATTTCAAGCATTTTTCCTAATATTGAACATTCTTAATAACTTTTTTCTAAGCTAACCGATCATCACTTCGCCATCCGTGACATCTCATCGCTAAAATTTATTTTAATTAGAAGCTCTTCATTTCAAAGTTTTTGTAATAAGTACAAATCACCTTATTATGGTGTTGCTAAATAAATCGATTAATTACATATCCTTTTACTTATTTTGCGTTATCCTTTTACATACTTGCTAACATAAAAGGATTCGCAACAGCCCATTGCCAACTATACAACTGAAGCATGCCAAACAAAACAAAGCAAAACCAAAACATTCCTACAACAACAAAAACACATGTGCCTTCATTGAAAACATCACCTCATCCAGACAAATAAACCATTCGCGAATAATAAACACACACACAGAAACCACTTAAAGAACAAAAACAACCCCACGCTCAGATTACCACAACATCCCCATCATTCGCTACCATTTCTCTCAAAAAAAAATTCAAGTAACATCATCTTTACATTAAACATATTCCACTTTGACGAGAAAGATCTCTGTACTATGCATTAGTTCATCGCATCTGTCCCACAATTTACTCTAAAAAACATACTCTTAAATCATAATCAG
>PGFW01031185.1:23117-34750 GCA_003123925.1 Haematobia irritans | reverse complement strand
ATACATAATAGTACACGGCCAGAGTCCATGAAATTGTGGAACTTTTTAGGAATCACATAGCCAAAAAATCGAATATACCCAAAGGATATTCATTTGGTGAGTAAATGGAATTTTTTGAAAATTTTTTTCGTATCATCAAATTTCTTGTTGTTTTTAGTTTTGGGACCCATATCCTCAGTAGCCAGATAATTATTAGAACTCAGATCCAAAATTCGTGATTCACCTCCCTTCACCATACCAAAGACCGATTTGACTCTTGCAAATGGAAAAACTTAATATAGTCTACCTCAACACAATTTCAAATTATTATGGGCCTTTGGTAGATGATATGAATCCATTTCACATTGGGCCATACCCTATCGGAAATACAGGCCTTATAATACACGTAAGTTAGCCAGTAGCTTTTGCTATATGCTATATAATTGTTTCTTTTCTTCTATTTCAGACTTACAATAATGGAATGCCAAAATATGGTGGCAATTTTGCTATAAACCTCCGTTTTAGAAAGAGCAAATAAAGAAAAAGAAATCTTCACTATACTTCGAGCGACACATTAAGGAACATCGCCAACTTTTGTCGTACCTAATAGCTGTAGTCGCATAAGGAACGTTGCTTAACCAAAAAACCTTCAGCCACCTTGGAGGAGACTTGTGCTTTTGCGCGAACAAAAATTGGATTCTCTTCAATTTGATATTGATACGTAAGAGAATTCAATTGGAAGTGGATCGCTTGAGGCCAAATGAAGAAACCAAAAAGGAAAAATACCAAAAAAGGCTGGATGGTTTGGAGGTTTGGTGTTCGGTCAGGTGGTGGCAAAAAAGATGAAAATGATGATCAAGTGGATTTGGTCTCAAGTTATTCAGGCTGTCATGACCACGACCGAAGAGAAGAAAGAAACTTCACAAGGCCATTGGCTATGAAGACAATATGGCCCCACTTCAAATGCCCGAATCGAACATTATGAGGCTGTGCATATGAAATTTACTTTAAGCTCCTTTGAGATAGGACTCTATGATGATCGGTGGGACACGCAATGTGCCGATATATCATTCCTATCAGACAATAATGTTAATTAAACCTCAATACCACCACATGTGTGGTTAAACAAAGGACGCGGGTTGGTAATGCTTTAAAGGTAAGAGATGGATTTTTATACGAATGGAAGTAATTTTCAATTTGTTTTCAGACCAGGTTTCAAAGCCAAATATGCGATTGCACAAAAAATCGTGGAAGTGGGAACCCCAAAATATTTACGTTTAAGTAAAGTCCGCAACTTAACGAAGGCTTGCATTATGGTCTATTCGAAGTGATATTGTTTGCCATTATAAATAATTTCCGAAATTATTTCCATTTGTTGCAATAAATTACAAATACAATACTGTGTATTAGACAGATCCGCCACATAATAAATCATAATACTATGATACCAATTTCTCTCCACTGCAGAATTAAGAAAACAAACAATGATAATGCTCATTCGCAGTCAATGGAAATGAAAAAATAACAGGCTTCGTGTCTTCCCGAGAATTTTAATGCTATGAAGTTTGGCATAAACACTTATGTTTATTATCCCTTAGACGAGAGAGAACACATTAAACTGTATTTTCAATAATACAGTGTCAAGAGTTATGTTCTATATCTGAACTTGCTATTTTTCAAAAGCGCTACCAGAAGAAATATATGTATTTCAAAGCGTTCAGGGATCATAATTGTCTCGACGAAACCACTGTTTTCGCAAATTTCGAAGGAAAATTAAAATTCGTTTTGTTTTGTTATTAGTTTTTCGACAATAGGACTTTGAATGTTTCTAGTAACAATTTTCTGACATCTTTAATCGGCTGCCTAGCTATAACCTAACCTCTTGTTAATTGCTTGTTTTTATTCTTCGATCGTGATTTTTTTTTGGTTTTTTGGATTTCAGGTTTAAAACCATGTCCATTGAGCGAGAATTATATATGTACTGAGATTTGTGTAGCTTAACCAACAGTAGGCAAAAGAATGTTTGTTAAATTTATAGGTGTGCAAACCTATAGACTGTCAAGATATGGTAAAATATCCACTTTCGGGAATCTGACCACATTCCTCATCAAGCATCCTCTATTTGCAGTCAAAACTATCAACCATTATCAGTACACCCCTGGATCACCTTTATGCGGGAGACCAAGGATCATCCCAGTGCGTCGACACAACTATGTCGACCTCTTGGTTGTCCATATGCGCCCCGTCACGTATTGCCATCTGAAGTTTAGTTCATCTGAATACATTCTTGCAAAATATTAACAACCTTCCCAGGAATGTATAGATATGATTGTATACTCACTGCTAAGCAGTGAGTGACCTCCCAGGCGTTAGCAAAAGAGAGCCTCTAGCATTCAAGGGCGCAGATCATACGCAGACAGCTGAACAGGATTCATGAGGAATACTGATAGCTGACAGCGGTTGAGAGCTACACAGGTATGAACGATACCTGGTTATCTCGGGAAGTCTATCTCTCCTCTCCGCCCATTGCACCGTGAGGAGTGAGGGGGAGCCTCCACTACGAGCAGACTAAGTGGTAGTTGTTGGTCTTCTGAAACAAATTCCTGGTTCGCCACTAATGATCAGGGCAAGTGACTAGCCCCCACCATAATCAGGTATTATCGCAAGCGTTAGACTGAGACGTGATGTCCACTCCATATGTAATCAAGTTGGTGCCGTACTAGTGACCACTCGTCACCTTTTGCTTGCCCAGCTAAGCCTACCACGTCTCGCACTACAGATTCACTCTTGGACAACACCCCAATCCTTCTCTGATCTGAAGCCATACCAGCTGAAACTTACACAAGCATTAGAACACAAATGGATGAAACTACATTTAAAACATGTTCAACAAACAACAACCATTATAGAATATCAATTCAGCAGTTCACTAAACCCAAAGGACGCGCAGCAGTCGGTTAAGCGTCCACTGGCCCCACCTCTCGCCAAATAGAATCTACGATGACTGAACTAATTCTAAAATTATGAACAGTCTTGTCCCTAAACATCAGTGAATCTCTCAGAATTGGAAGGTAAGCTGGCCACTTGAAAATTCAATTCTCAAAAGAACCCTTCGGCGCCACTGGTATGGCAGTATATGATTGAATCATGCCATATGGTTCCAATTGGGACACAACTTTAATGCCGAATATTTTGATATTTTTGCCTTTGTGAACCACACTTGCAACCTTCCGAAGAGAGAAGGGTTTTATGATAGCCGGGCCTTTGCCCGAAATAAAAAATTGTTACGAACATATCTCTTTTCCTTTGCACTGTAAACATCATCGGATTTTGAGTGCAGTTTTGAAAATTAAAAATTAAAATTATTTTTATGAGTAAGAGAGAGTAATCAACAGAAAATAAAATAAAGGCATACCCTGAGATCATTCTTTCAAGGAAAGTTAAATGGCATCTAAGATATTTTAGAACTTTAACAAGTTGAATTGAGTTTGCCGAATTTCGTCGAACCATTTATTTTCTTTACATACCACCATGCGTTGATTGGCCAACACTACCAATACCATCAAATGATTTATGGTGCGATAGCAAAGCATTTGTGTTCACTGTTGAAAGGTGTGATTGAACTCACCACCAACTAGATGGGCGTAAGCATGGTGATTTTTACAACCAATTACAAAATCAATTTCTTTTTAAATAAAAATTATATAATTTATATGCAACACAAATGACCACCTCTACAGACTCCATTATCTATTGAACTACTGAGTATAGAACATATTCGGTTGTTGTGGGTCTTGTGTTTGTTGAATACAATAATTAATAAATTAATAGTTAAATGAAACAAGCTTTCTACTGTAAATATTGATTACTTATCAGCATTACGAGGCATTTTACATATTTTGCTCAATCCATTAGATTTATATTAGTAAATAACATCGCAAGGTCTCAGTGAGCAGGTATATGTTGTTACGAGGAGAGTTTTCAATGAAGCGTACTCCGTGCCACTTGGTAAGAAATATATTAAATTTTCTTATCAATCTACTCTCTCTTCTAAATTTTTATTTCGCGATTAATTACGAAAAAAGATCCATGAAGTTTATTTGAAAGAGGTTTGTTCTCTCATCATATTAAGTATATTACATTC
The DNA here is from genome assembly GCA_003123925.1 of Haematobia irritans. Lineage (NCBI taxonomy): Eukaryota > Metazoa > Arthropoda > Insecta > Diptera > Muscidae > Haematobia > Haematobia irritans. Next base: position 30,627 of record PGFW01031185.1, on the reverse strand, counting down.
AATTTCATATAATCGGTCCTTAATAATCAATATCGAAACCATATTTCACGCATACAACAGGTACAAATGCCACGGAATAGCATAGTAGTGTTAGAAAAATAAAATGACAGAATTCACTACATGAAGTTGAGAAACGGGGCATGTAGCATGTTTAATGGCTGTATGCAACATCGAAGTAATTAGTAACATTTAATAGATAGGATGCTGACCAAAAACAACGAACGTCACATGATGATTGGATAGGGAGATTTACTCATAATTTAAAATCTAACAACAAAGATAAGAAAATTAAATGTGGCATTCGTATTGAGCAACAGAATCTTAACTCGTGAAAACATTACAATTTCTTTCTGAGGATTATATTTAGAAAATCTTAGGGGAACTACTTATATTCTCGGTTACTTAGGTCATGTTCAAGGTTTTAGGTTAGCGTAATTTTTGAGGTGTCGCTGTTCTGTCTATAAATTAGGGATCTCCTATCGAATTTCGGTCAATTTTCATTGCATTCTGAATCGATAGTATTATGAAAAAGAATGAAAAGTGAGATTGAAGAAAGTTGGAAAATCGATGGGCCCAATCCTAGGCTCGTGAAGACTTTATTTGGAAAAGATGCCCATGATTGTACCATCGCTAAACAGTCATCAATCTTTGTAAATGTAGAATATATCATTACTTAAGTGCGATTTGTAATACGCGAATTCTCGTAAATATTTACACCATCTGCACTCTACGGAACCGATATTAATTTATTTTGGAATCAAAGAAAGATTTTGTTATAGAATCGCTTACAGCTTCAAGCGTGACTCACGCTAGTGTTTATTTTCTATCGTCATTGAGCTTTGAAATAACCGAAAGGTTGCCTCACATTACAATTGATTCAGAGAGAACAACATCTAAAATAAAGTTTTCGAAAAATGATAAGCAATCCAAATATCGGAAGATATGTGTAACCGATATACTGTTGACGCTATATTCCGATTTTTGATTTGATTATGTCAAGCCGAGACGATTATCTAGAACACTGGTATATTTTGCTTTTTGGAAAACAGGGCAAAAAAAAAAGAGAGTCTGTTCGCTATTGAAAACAAGCATTATGATAAACGGGTCGCTTTATAAAAACATGAGGGCAGAAAAACTGTTAGATAATTTAGTTTTATATTTTTTTGAATATTTATTATTGTTGTAGTAGATTATAGCTCTAAACGTATATGTTACCTTTGACATTTTCCATGGTGCAAAACAAATTCGTTCTACTGTTGTGTCGATTTTTGTGCGACTGTGTTATTCCAAAGTGCTCTTAGTATTAAGGAAAATACATTTTGCAAACCACCTCACCCTGCCAATTGTTGCTTCATTTTCAAACCATGGCAAGATGTTAAGTGTTTCCTCCACATTTTATTTTTTTGCGTCGAATTTACATCGTGACTTCTCAACTTGGAGAATTATATTTTAATTATACGTTGAATTTTTGCGTTTTACGTTATGTTAAACGAGCTTGTGCCGATGGTTGCGTATTTTCGCATTTTTGAGGTGCTATTTGAACCACTCAACACCCTCATTTATGTTTTCGCAAAATGACATTTGATCTTTGGGGTCGTTTGCTATTTTGATGTTGTAATTAAGTTGTGGATTGTTTAATGTTGGACTCGAGTTGCGCAGCAAGCAACTTCATTTCAAAGTGTTATTTTTCCTAATGCCTCGGCTGGCCTGAAAGATAAATTGAAATTCAAGACACTTCTCCATTTGTGGTTCGCACAAACCCACGCCCTCACTCATTCGCTCACAGCCAGGTTAGTAAAAGTCGTTTTGTTCCCTTCCACTATTTATTTCTATTTGGCAATTAGTTTATTTACTCTTGGCAAGCAACATACACATAAAAAATATCAACAGACATGTTTTTTCAATTAAACACTTGAAACAATTGAATTTGGAAATGGTTATTCAATTGACTTATATGGAATGGATTTTGAATTCAATTATTATGTTAATCAAATACTGAATTAAAAAACCAATAAAATGATTGAATATTTGTTATTCCAAAATATTAATTGATTCAATCATGTTGTTTAATAAATTCGGTGAACATTATATTGTTCTCAATGTACAAACGCGACTGAAAAATTGTTTTGTTCCAATTACGCTACATGTCGATGTGATCCATCATCCTATTGATTTGGAAATTGAATTAATTTTGAGCAAATATAAAGAGCGATAAGAGATGAACACACGGAGAAAGTGGCATATTTTATTTGGAACCATTGTATGATGGGAGCCACTCAGTCTGTGGAAAGACCAAGTTAACTCCGTAAAGAACGGTGGGTTTTTTTCCGTTTTCGCGTAAATTGAAAAACAATGAATTGGCGGAGCATTTCCGTCTGCTGCATTCAAAATGTGTGCATACAATATTTTTTTGAAAACGCATTGCCAAGGGTTGAAATAAATTAGTTGCAACAAGAACATGGCCACGTGGTAAAGGTTTGAAAAAAATATATGGAGTAGAAGACGCACATCCATATCCTCAGTAGCCAAATTATTATTGAACTCAGATCCAAATCGTGATTCACCTCCCTTCACCATACCAAAGACCGATTTGACTTTGCAAATGGAAAAACTTAATATAGGTCTTACCTCAACACAATTTCAAATTATTATGGGCCTTTTGGATGATATGAATCATTTCACATTGGCCATACCCTATCGGAAATACAGGCCTTATAATACACGTAAGTTAGCCAGTAGCTTTTGCTATATGCTATATAATTGTTTCTTTCTTCTATTTCAGCTTACAAAGGTAATGCCAAAATATGGTGGCATTTTGCTATAACCTCCGTTTTAGAAGAGCAAATAAAGAAAAAGAAGGAACACTATTAAAGAACATCGCCATATCTTTTGTCGTACCTTATTTTGCTGTAGTCGCATAAGGAACGTTGCTTAACCAAAAAACCTTCAGCCACCTTGGAGGAGACTTGTGCTTTGGCTGAACAAAAATTGGATCTCTTCAATTTGATATTGATACGTAAGAGAATTCAATTGGAAGTGGATCGCTTGAGGCAAAATGAAGAAACCAAAAAGGAAAATACCAAAAAGGCTGGATGGTTTGGAGGTTGGTTTGGTGGTGGTGGCAAAAAAGATGAAAATGATGATCAAGTGGATTTGGTCTCAAGTATTCAGGCTGTCATGACACCCGAAGAGAAGAAGAAACTTCACAAGGCCATTGGCTATGAAGACAATATGGCCCCACTTCAATTGCCCGAACATTATGAGGCTGTGCATATGAAATTTACTTTAAGCTCCTTTGAGATAGGACTCTATGATGATTCGGTGGGACCAGGTGCCATGGATTATCATTCCTATCAGACAATAATGTTATTAAAACTCAATACCACCACATGTGTGGTTAAACAAAGGCCGGGTGGTAATGCTTTAAGGTGAGAGGGATTTTAAGGCCCTGAATGGGAAGTAATTTTTTCATTGTTTCGTTTTTTGTATTTGCAGCGTTTGCGTGGGAATGAATGAATTGATTTTGACTGGATTCGAAAAGGATAATATGGCCCCCACAATTATCAAATCGAAAATATCCCATGAGAGTAATCTTTTGGATATATTCTTTGAAACAAATCCTCTGGATAAAGAATGTGATCAACGTGTTAAGGTCACTGCCCGACCTCTGCAAATAGTCTACGATGCTGAAACTATTCTAAAACTTATGAAAGTCTTTGTCCCTAAACAATCAGTGAATCTCTCAGAATTGGAAGGTGCTGCCACTTTGAAAATTTCCAATTTCAAAGAACGTTCGGCCACTGGTATGCAGTATATGATTGAAAGTCATGCCATTGTCCAATTGGACATAACTTTAATGCCCAATATTTTGATATTGCCTCAGGGTGGTAAATACGAAGCAGGCAAACAATCACTGGTTGTTGTGGGTCTGGGTCAACTGCGGATTTCTTCAGCTCCCCGCAAAGATAATTCTAAAGATATAACCACCTTATATCATAGTGGCAAAGAACAAAATGAGATTTTACAAATGGTCTTGGATAAGGCCTATGATCGCTATAAGGTATCCATTGAAAATATTCAAGTTATGGTAGTGAAGCCTCATGAAAATTGGGAATTGGTAATGAGTAAAATGTTAGAATCCGATATGCATTTGCTGCGACCCACCTCAGTGTTGGTGGAGTGTGATATATGTGTGGTGGATGATGATCCCCGTTTGCCCAAGACAAAGGTGGGCATTCTATTGCCTTCGATTAAATTAAATCTGGCCGAAGATCGTGTATTTGAGGCCTTGACTGTGGGCCTCAGCATACCCTTGCCGGAGAGTGAAAAACCACCTGAACCTCCTAAAACAAATCTGGTCAAGGCATTGAGTAGTACCTCTATAATGCGTTCCATACCTCAGTTTTTAAATCAAGATGTAAGGCGTAAAGCCTTGGCTAATGCATCATCATCTCTCACCACAGATGTGGTCCAATATACCAGTTTGGAGCTTAGTTTTGCCCTTAAAGAATTTAGTGTGACTTTAATAAGGACTTCATCCATAGATTTGCAATCACCTATGAGTGATGATGGTTCATCATTAGAATTCAATACACCCTCACCACAATCCCAAGACTCCGAGGCGGAGGTGGAGTTTTTGGATACCCATAGTACAGCAAGTGTTCCTGTGCCAGATTCCCATAAACTTTTGGCTTTCCAAGTCCTACATCTGGAAGTAAGTGTGGCTCAACGGACCTTTGAATTGGTGGCCCCCAACAAGAGACGAGATACCCTTAATGCCCATATTTGGTATAAATGACCTGCCACGAATTTTGAAAATATTCACACACCGATGAGAATTGGCAAAATGTTTTTGTTGATGGTTGTATTAGGCATGTTTTCAAATTGGCCAGTTTGGATTGCCTGTCAGTGGTATAAGTGAATTGTTAATGCCGATACATATAGTACACGACCAGGTCATGAAATTGTGGAACTATTTAGGAATCACATAGCCAAAAAATCGAGTATACCCAAAGGATATTCATTTGGTAAGTAAATGGAAATATGGAATTTTGAAAATTTTTTCTCTATCATCAAATTTCTTGTTGTTTTAGTTTTGGGACCCATATCCTCAGTAGCCAAATTATTATTGAACTCAGATCCAAATCGTGATTCACCTCCCTTCACCATACCAAAGACGCTGATTTGACTTTGCAAATGGAAAAACTTAATATAGGTCTTTACCTCAACACAATTTCAAAATTATTATGTGGCCTTTTTTGGATGATATGAATCATTTCACATTGGCCATACCTATCGGAATACAGGCTCTATATATACACGTAAGTTAGCCAGTATAGCTTTTGCTATATGCTAATATATTTTTGCTTTCTTCTATTTTCAGCTTACAAGGTAATGCCAAAATATGGTGGCATTTTGCTATATAAACCTCCGTTTTAGAAAGACAAGATAAAGAAAAAGAATTCGTTCTACACATGGAACACATTAAAGAACATCGCCCAACTTTGTCGTACCTATGCTGAAGTCGGCATAAGATACGTTTGCTTAACCAATAAAACCTTCAGCACCTTTGGAGGAGACTTGTGCTTTGGCTGAACAAAAATTGTATCTCTTTCAATTTTGATATTGATACGTAGAGAATTCAATTGGAAGTGGATCGCTTGATGGCAAAATGAAGAAATCCAAAAAGGAAATACCAAAAAGGCTGGATGGTTTGGAGGTTGGTTTGGTTTGTGGTGGCAAAAAGATGAAAATGATGATCAAGTGGATTTGGTCTCAAGTATTCAGGCTGTCATGACACCCCGAAGAGAAGAAGAAACTTCACAAGGCCATTGGCTATGAAAGACAATATGGCCCCACTTCAATTGCCCGAACATTATGAGGCTGTGCATATGAAATTTACTTTAAGCTCCTTTGAGATAGGACTCTATGATGATTCGGTGGGAACCAGGTGGCCAATGGATTATCATTGCCTAATCAGACAATTAATGTTATTAAAACTCAATACCCACGACATCGTGTGGTTAAACAAAGGCCGGGTGGTAATGCTTTAAGGTGAAGAGGGATTTTAAAGGCCCTGAATGGGAAGTATTTTTCAATTGTTTCGTTTTTGTATTTGCAAGCGTTTGCGTGGGAATGAATTGAATTGATTTTGACTGGATTCGAAAAGGATAATATGGCCCCACAATTATCAATATCGAAAAATATCCCATGAGAGTAATCTTTTGGATATATTCTTTGAAACAAATCCTCTGGATAAAGAATGTGATCAACGTGTTAAGGTCACTGCCCGACTCTGCAAATAGTCTACGATGCTGAAACTATTCTAAAACTTTATGAAAGTCTTTGTCCCTAAACAATCAGTGAATCTCTCAGAATTGGAAGGTGCTGCCACTTTTGAAAATTTCCAATTTCAAAGAACGTTCCCACTGGTATGCAGTATAATGATTGAAAGTCATGCCATTGTCCAATTGGACATAACTTTAATGCCCAATATTTGATATGCCTCAGGGTGGTAAATACGAAAAGCAGGCAAACAATCACTGGTTGTTGTGGTCTGGGTCAACTGCGGATTTCTTCGCTCCCCCGCAAAGATAATTCTAAAGATATAACCACCTTATATCATAGTGGCAAAGAACAAAATGAGATTTTACAATGGTCTTGGATAAGGCCTATGATCGCTATAAGGTATCCATTGAAAATATTCAAGTTATGGTAGTGAAGCCTCATGAAAATTGGGAATTGGTAATGAGTAAATGTTAGAATCCGATATGCATTTGCTGCGACCCACTCAGTGTTTGGTGAGTGTGATATATGTGCTGGTGATGATGATCCCCCCGTTTGGCCCAAGACAAAGGTGGGCATTCTATTGCCTTCGATTTAAATTAAATCTGGCCGAAGATCGTGTATTTGAGGCCTTGACTTGTGGCCTCAGCATACCCTTGCCGGGAAGTGAAAAACCACCTTGAACCTCTAAAACATCTCGGTCAAAGGCATTGAGTAGTACTCTTATAATGCGTTCCATACTGTCAGTTTTAAAATCAAGATGTAAGGCGTAAAGCCTTGGCTAATGCATCATCCATCTCTCACCACAGATGTGTCCAATATACCAGTTTGGAGCTTAGTTTTGCCTTAAAGAATTTAGTGTTGACTTTAATAAGGACTTTCCATAATTTGCAATCACCTAATGAGTGATGATGGTTCATCATTAGAATTCAATACACCGTCACCACAATCCAAAGACTCCGAGGCGGAGGTGGAGTTTTTGGATACCCATAGTACAGCAAGTGTTCCTGTGCCAGATTCCCATAAACTTTTGGCTTTCCAAGTCCTACATCTGGAAGTAAGTGTGGCTCAACGGACCTTTGAATTGGTGGCCCAAGCCAAGTAAGTTTTGTATGACAACATTTTTACCTTTGATCGTATCTTTTTAATTTTCTTTGTTCTCCTTTAAATCCACAGACTTGGAGCGATTGGCTTAATGTCCTATGAACAAAATGCAAGCTAAACA
>PGFW01031169.1:8922-21692 GCA_003123925.1 Haematobia irritans | reverse complement strand
TCCATGAAAGTATTTTATTTTTAAATTATATTATTTATATTTATAGCTATAACATATTCTTTCTGCCTTTGTCGAGTTTATAAAGTTGCGAAATTCCTCCCACTAAAGACTGTCCCCATCAACCTCCCATATTACTTAGTTTTTTCGTTTTAACATTACCCACTATAAATACCTTAAAATTCTTATAACATTCTTTATATTAATTTCATATACCCATTTTAACCATGTCTGGCGCTCATATTATATATATAAATCCACTTTATACACCAATACTAGATGATTGTTAAAAGCGATTAAATTAAAACATCATGGTCAAATTCAACTAGATCGGATTGAGATTAGCCCTTCTCAGTGAAGCCTGCGTAAGGCAAATCTTTGGATCGGTTTATATCGGGTCTATCCTTAAAACTGCGCTGCCATATGGTCCAATCTGCAATACCATCCCGTGCTGTATCAATAACAAACTACTTATACCAAGTTTTAACCGTTTCGGCAATAAGAGTGATTTCCACAGATGGACAAACATATCAAGATTTACTAAATTTTTTTACAATTGCTAAATTTTAAGCACAATCACGTCAGCCTAAACTTCGCTATTAATTTATTCTAGATTTCCGCATACAATTTCCCCGAGAGTTAAATGACCGTTAAGCCTCTATGTTCAGGCCATGCTGATTTCAGGAAAAATGTCCATGTTCCAGATAGCATATTCAGCGTCTCCTCACTAGACGGTCTAATGTACTTCCGAAGTATTAATGAAAAACCCGGAGTGAGTATGATGCTAACACTTCCATAATCTGAAAAAACTACGGCAACGTGTTCAATACGCCCTACATTAATCATTGCCAAATATTTCTGCCTGCAGCACATCTTAGTTCTCGTTTACATTCTCTCAATTCTATATTGAACGTCCAGTTCCTCCTGATGATGTTAGCCCTGTTAAAGCAGCTCCTGCATGTCGCTCTCCTTCATTATATACTTAACTCCGTAGACCATTGACCTTTCCTACTAGCGCATAGCAGCTTTAACTCATTACCGCCCTCTGACCCCATATGAGGGACACCTTTTAAAGTCAAAACAAACTATGCAGGCTACCCATTTTTGTAATTTTAAATACACGATAACAGCTTTATACTGCATATGATCTATCAACAAAGAAACACTTGGCGTATTTGATAAACAGTGTCATATTCAGCGAATCGTTATATTCTTGTTTATTATTCGCTATATACTTTCGTTAATAATACTTTCAATAGTTTTATGTTTCAAGTATCTAAAAATCTAGAATTCTTTCGCATATCTATGTGTGTATATAAAATCGTTTACAGTTATTGTAATAAAAAGTTTAAAATTGTACTACCCAGTAATGGAGATTTTTGAAAAATTTCATACTTAATCTGCCCAATGTCTCCACATGGGGACACCCTTGTTTCTAAAAAGTGTCAGTTTATTAGTCGTTAACAATATATACGCCGTAAGTCTCGGCCCAGGCCCGAACTTATAGTACCCTTCCACCTATGCATTGCGTATAAAACTTCTTACTAACCACTGCCATCCACAATTCGACTTTACTTTGAGTTCGGTAACGCTCCCGATGCAAGGTATCTTAAAAACCAACGTCTTCTAAATTGTAAGCTAAATCCATACGTGGTATATATTAAATCAAAAAAATACCGATTATAATACGTATATAATACAGTTGACAAGCTTTACAATAGAAATAAAAATTTAACAACATTTTTACAGAAATAATAATGTTTAACAACATTTCTATAGAAAAACCGAGTGGAAAATTTTGACAAAATTTTTTAAAAGAATAAAAGTTTTGACAAAATTTCTATAGAAATGAAATTTTGTAGATTATTTTTGGCCGAGTTGGAAACCATGATTATTTGAACCGATCATGGACAAATTTTGCGACCCCGTATTAGAGATCGGCATAGTATAATATAGACCGACATGGAACCAATTTTGGTATGCCCATATACTAAACACCACGTTCCAAATCTTTAAGCCGGATCGTATGAATTTTGCTCCTCCAAGAGGCTCCGGAGCGTCAAAATCTTGGGCGATCGGTTTATATGGGACTATATATAAATTGTGAACCTATGTGACCATTTTTGCATGGATGTAGAGTCCATATTACTAACACACGTCACATTTGACCGGATCGGATGAATTTTGCCTCCTCCAAGAGGCCCCGGAGGTCAAATCTGGGGATTCGGTTTAGTATGTATCTATTAATAAATCGTGAACGATGTGCGACCAATTTTCACATGGATGTTAGAGACCATATACAACACACGTTCCACATTTTGAACCTGGATCGGATGAATTTTTGCTCCTCAAGAGGCCTCTATTCTCCCTGAGGTCAAATCTGGGATCGTTTATAGGGACATATATATAATTGTGAAACCGATGTGGACCAATTTTTCATGGATGTTAAGAGACCATATACTCAACACCACGTTCCACATTTGAACCGGCGGATCGATGGAATTTCGCTCCTCCAAGAGGCTCCGGAGGTCAAATCTGGGAGATCGGTTTTATATGGGACTATATATAATTGCTGAACCGATGGTGGACCAATTTTGCATGATGTTAGAGACCATATACTTAACACCACGTTCCACATTTGAACCGAACGGATGCAATTTTGCTCCTCCAAGAGGCTCCTGGAGGTTCAAATAGTGGATCGTTTATATGGTGGACTATATATAATTGTGTAGCCGATGTGGACCAAATTTTTGCCATGGATGTTAGAACCAGTTATACTAAACACCACGCTTGCACATTTGGAACCGGATCGGGAAAGAATTTTGCTCCTCCAAGAGGCTCCGGAGGTCAAATCTGGGACGTTTATATGGACTATAATATAATTGTGAACCGATGTAGGACCAATTTACATGATGTTAGAGACCAATATACTAACACCACTTCCACATTTGAACCGGATCGGGCATTGAAGCTGCCTCCAAGAGCCTCCGGAGGTCAAGATCTCGGGGATCGCGTTTATATGGACTATATGAAATCTGTGAACCGATGGACCAATTTTTACAATTGATGTTAGAGACCACTTATACTAACACCACTTTCCCACATTTAACCCGGACGGCATAGAATTTTGCTCCTCCAAGAGGGCTCTGGAGAACGGTTTAATATGCGCGCTTATATATTAACTTATGGACAAATTTTTGCATGGTACGTTAGAGCACCATAATACCAAAACCAGGTTGTACCCAAATTTCAGACGGACGATGAAAATTTGCTTCTTCTTTAGGCCGCAAGCCAAATCTGGGATCGTTATATGGGCTATATATATTATGAACCGATATTTGCCGCACCAATTTTTCATGGTTGTTAGAACCATATGTACCAAATTGAGCCAGATCGGTGAATGAATTTTTTTGTCTATTTAGGCTCCGGAGGTCAAATCTTGGATCGGTTTAAATGGGGCTTATATATAATTAAAAATGACCGAGCTGGACCAATTTTAGCATGTTGTTTAGAGATCATAATATCCATAACACCATGTAACCAAATTTCAAGCAGCATCCGATGAAAATATGCTTGGCTTAGGAGACTACCGCACAGCCAAATTGAGGTCCGTTTATGTGGGGCTTCTAACGTAAAAAGTGGACGAATTATCTGGCCCCATTTGCAAATACTCATCCGACCGATGATCAAATGACAACTACTTGTGCCAAGTTTCAACTCGGATAGCTTGTTTCGTTCGGGATTTAGGGTGATTTCAAAGACGGACGCGACATGAAAATTAGATCGACTCAGAATTTCACCACGACACAGAATATATACTATTATAGCGGTCTTAGAGCCAATAATTCAATTGTTACAAACGGAATAGATAAAGTTTAATATTACCCTTCATCGTTATGGTGGGAGGTATAAAAAACCCATACAAGATCAATTTTTTCCAGCAATTTCATTTTGGACTTTTAATGGTTTCAAATAAGATGTTGAATGATGGCTTTGTTATCCGATCCACGGTTTATTCGATATCCTGCGGAAGCTTGTTCCCTAACACACTACTAATATGTTGGCTAAATTCCTTTGCAAAAAAAATTTTAATCTATAATATTTTTTGTATTTTTGCTGAAACAATTACGTTTATTTTTCTCTTTTTTGAATATTCATTTTTTATTTTATATTATTCGTTAATAAATTATTTTAAAATTAAATAATATAAATTATATTTAAGTAGTGAGAATGTGCAACTAACTTTTGATCGAGAGAGAAGGAGGAAAGTTTGTGGTGATGGTGTTGATGTTGTATGTTATTTTGATGTATAAGTTATCCCAATCCCGCTATGCACATATAAAAAGGGTGATTCTTTGATTAAGGATTTTCATGCCCATAGTAAAATTGACAGATCACGTGGATTCAGACATGGTGTCAAAGAAGAAAAGATGCTCAGTATGCTTTGACATTTCATCATGAATAGATCTTTACATAACGACAACGCTTGCAAAATCATTGAAATTTTTATTACCAAAAGTCAGTGGCAGAAAAATACCGCTTTTTTATCGCAAATTTTTGTTCGGCACTGACGCCTCATTTCTAGGCTGAATGGCTACGTTAAATAAGCCAAAATTGCCCGCATTTTGGAGTGAAATCAACCAAAGCCGGTTCAAGAATCTGCCCATGCATCCCGAAAAGATGCCACTGTTCTGGTGTGGTTTGTACGCTTGGGGAATCATTAGGACCGTATTTTTTCAAAGATTGCTGTTGACGCAACGTACGGTGAAAATGGCGAATCGCTATTCGTCGATGCTAACAAACTTTTTGTTGCCAAAAATGGAAGAACTGAACTGGTTGACATGCTGGTTTCAAAACAAACGATCGCGCCTACATGCCACACAGCTCCGATTCTTGGCCATTTTGAGGGAAATAACTCGCGAGAACAAATTCAATCTCCAAGAAATGGTACCGGTAAGTGCCACCAAATCATGCCGATTGACGCCTTTAGACTATTTTTTTGCTGGCGCTACGTTCAAGTCTAAAAGTCATACAGAAATAACCAAGAAAACTATTCCAGCTTTGGAAACAACATTTCCGAAAAAAGTTCGGGCCTATCCCGGCCGAAGATGCCTTCGAAAAAGTTGCCCAAAAATTTGGACTTTCGATGGACCACCTAAGACGCAGCCGCGGTCAACATTTAAATAAATTTATCTTCAAAAAAAGTAAATTCATGGACCAATCTAACGTTTCAAATAAAGAAACAAGATTTGAGATTTTGCAAAATTTTATGCTGTTTTTTTTTTCAAAAAAAAAGTTATCATTTTTGCTCATTTAAACAAAATCACCCTTACTTAAGAATTAAAGGAAATGTTGATTGGTATAGCAATTCAAAAAACCCCACTAAGCATTAAATGCTTACTGTCTATGTTATATGATATTTGACCCACTGTTAGAACATAATACTTCTGTAGTGTATTTGGTGCTTGCTTTGTTTTTGCAATAATAAATTCTGTGTTTTTGATTAATTTTATGTTTATTTTTCTTTTTTGTTATATTATTATGCGCCATATATAATTTGATGTTTATTTCGAATGTGTAGTGATTTCGTTTTTTATTTTTTTCAGCTTTCATCATAGATGACATTTTTCGTATTATGTATATATATAAAGTAATTATGTATATATAAAAATATACAGAGTGTTAGAAATTAAACCTAAACAACATAGGTTTAGTAAATAGTTCATCTTGTTAAAACTGCGGTTTTTTTTTGCGCATTTTGTTTTTCGGAGGAATCTAAGAGGCTATGTCTTAGATTTCTCATAAAAAAAAAAATTTAGGGGTTATTTAAAAAAAAAAGGGGGGGGATAAAAAAATATAATAAATATATAATCGTTTTAGCAACAATATGAGTAAAGCCGTGTCGTTTAAGTGTTTTTTTGTTTGCAGCAAAGGGCCTTTTCATTGGGCTGAGTTCGAGAGTAATTTGTTTGATGGTTGTTATTTTTTTTGGTGTTTTTTGGGAATAATGTCGTTCCAATCCGAAGTGCACGTGAATCCTTCTACACATCAAAACCAAAGTAATCTTCCTATTAATGCTACTTTAGATTGCGCGAGTGATTAATCGCTCTGGATATCATTCACTCTTCATCCCATGGTTTATCATAGTTTGCTTGATTTACGAGCCGGTTTTAAGTTTGCTGCTTTAAATACTAGATTTGCTGATATTTTATTCTAATCTTATATGGCCAGGTATTGATTTCCTACCTTCGTTCGTTGGTTGCCATATCTTTTTTTGGGTTTTTTTAATATGAAATCTTTTTTTTTGTATTTTTCAAAACTTTTTAAAAGGTTGTTTTTTATTTTCATTCTTTCTTCTTTTTCTTTTCTTTTTTTAAATTAATTTAGAAAAAACAAAAATTGTTTGTTAAAATAATATTATAAATTAAAGTAAAATAAAATAAATTTATTGAAATAGTATTAATAAAAATAAATTAAAATTTTTAATGGCATTTAGAATTCGTTTTTCTGGATTTCAAGGCTCGAATCTTGGTGGGAAACCATACGTCAATTGTGCCGCCATATCACTAGCACGGCGGCTAAAGTGAGGTTAGAAGAAGAGAGATGAGAAACCAAATACTATTAAAATCTAATATTTAACAAAAAAGTTGAAAACTATGCTTATAGGTGAGCTTAAAAAAATTAATCCAACAAAGATTATCACTGATGATTGATGATGAGAAACCCAAAACTGAGCTATAGCTCCAACAGGAACTGCTAATCTAGACTAATAAATGAAATCATGAGAGGAAACCACATGAGCAAAAGAAAGAGAGAGTTATGTATCCACATTCGATTAGAGAGCGAGAGATCCGTAAAACAATTTAAGGAGATTGTAAAAAACATAATCGATGAGATTTTTGTTTTCGATTTTCGTAATGAAATAGAGCACAAGAAAAGATAAGGGGCCTACAAAAACTAAAGGACAAGTCTCATAAAAAACAATCAGGTGAGATAGATTTTCTTGTTGTATAAGGGCAGAGGATTGTACTGAATCAATTTCTCGTTTTTTTCGAGCATCCAAATTCAAATCAATCTATTTTCAATTTCGGAAACAACAAAGCGAGAAGATATTGTGTATGCAGTGTCTTATATGATGAGTGAGAGGAGAGCGATCGAAATGCCTCCAACAGTCATTGACTAGAATTTCGTAACAATGTAACGATGAGAGGCGAGTAAACATTATGATGAGAATTAACACAACACAAATATCTCAGGCATAAGATATTAGCCTTGTCACTTACAAATGTAATGCAAATTGGGTTTTACTGATCCAGCACACTCTTGATTGCGGCCACCTTTTGGCGATTCCCGGCCTATATAGTATACACACACATTACATATACATATGATTATATAGTAGAAATAATAATTATATTTGTCGTACAATACAAAAAAAGCAGAGAAATGTAATTCTTGAATGAACTCTTTTCGTTTTTTTTTTTTTGGTTTTGTGGGTATGGGGCACGAATTTATACTGTTTGATAGGTGGGTGCGTTTATAAAAGCTGGTCTGGGGAAGCATTTATGAGATTTTGGGGCCGATTGATTTCACCGCTTGTGGATTTGATGCTTGTGATCAGAAACCTTAACAGTTTAAACTTATGAGTAGTTTGATTTGGCTTTTGTTTGGCTGCTTTCTTTTGTTGCATTGTTTGTAATGATAATCTAGATGTGGACCATGAGTTGATTTACAGTGCCATATTGAGATTTAGAGCTACAGTAAAAGTAAAAGTAGAAACAACGTTCTTAGAATTATGATTGAGCCCAAAATATCATTCATAATAATAATAAGAAAAATGGAGAAAAACAAGGAGCAAAATATTAATTGGTAAACAGCGTGTTTTCTTGTTGTGCCCTAGATTGGACCGTTAGCTGGGCGAGGATTTACTGTACCGCCGGGTCTGGCACCACGACCAACGAACCGGCACGTCCTTGGCACGGAAATTTGCTGATGGCTTGTTCAGCCAAATCGGCGCGTTCTTCAGATTCTTCGAGTTCTTGTTGGGCCTTGCGGAATTTGGCCAAGTTGAGGGCGGCAATTTCTTCGGCTTCTTCGATTTGCCTCTTGTATGTCTTGATCTTTTGTTGGAGCTTGTCAACCAAGTCTTGCATGCGTTCGTGGTTCTTGCGGTCTTCTTCGGATTGGAAGCTCAATTCCTTGACGCGGCGTTCAGATTTGCGGAGGTTCTTTTGGGCATCGGCGTGTCTTCTTTGTTCACCATCCAATTCGTTCTCCAATTCGCGGACGCGTTGTTCCAATTTTTGGATAGCCTTCTTGCCACCCTTGAGGGCATTGGCTTCAGCATCATCCAAACGGACTTGCAATTCCTTGATTTGTTGTTCCAAAGCCTTCCTCAATTTTTCTTGAGTTTGGGCATGGTCTTGTTCAGCGCGGAGTTCATCGGCAAGACGGGCGGCATCAACCATAGCCTTCTTGGCCTTCTCTTCGGAGTTCTTGGCTTCGTTCAACAATTCATCCAAATCGGAGTGGAGTGTTTGGAGTTCGGATTCCAATTTCCTCTTGGCAGCGGAGATGGAAGCGTTTTGGGCGGAAACTTCATTGAGTTGTTCATGGGCATCGGCCAATTCTTGTTCAGCTTGGCGACGGCCACGGTCGGCTTGTTCAAGGAGGGTGCGGGATTCTTCCAATTCGTTTTGGAGGGCGTTGGCACGACGTTCAGAGATACCCAATTGTTCGCGGGCATCGTCACGGGCTCTTTGTTCTTCTTCAAGGGCGGTTTGGATGTCCTTGAGTTGTTGTTGGTAGCGCTTAATGTTCTTTGGGCTCGGCGTTAGCCTATAAAGAAGAGAGAAGAGATAGCAAAGATATAAGTATAACCCTCGTTTTTTCAATGTTTTCTCAGAGAGAAGCGGTAGCAGCCTGTTAATGGCTTCTATCTTACCTTGTTGGCGTGATCCAAAGCAATTTCCAATTCGTTGATGTCGGCTTCCAACTTCTTCTTCATGCGAAGGGCCTCAGCCTTACCCTTGGCTTCGGCTTCGAGGGAGGCTTGCATGGAGTCGAGAGCACGTTGGTGGTTCTTACGGGTGTTTTCGAATTCTTCTTCCTTCTCTTGGATGCGGCGGTCGATTTCTTGACGGACTTGGGACAATTCCAATTGAGCGCGCAAGACCTTGTTTTCTTCTTGTTCCAAAGCAGCTTCAGCTTCTTCCAAAGCGGCTTGGAGTTCATCCTTTTCAGCTTCCAAGCGTTTGCGAGCCTTTTCGATTTCGTGAATGTTGCGGCCACCTTCACCGATTTGGTCGAGCAAGTCCTTGACTTCATCAGCCAAGTTCTTGTTTTCACGGCGGACAGCTTCCAATTGTTCTTGGCCTTCTTCGTAGGCACCCTTGAGACGGAACAATTCGGTGGAGTAGTTGCGGCATTCCTTTTGGGAGGCATCGAGTTCAGCAGCCAAATCATCAACCTTGAGTTTCCATTCGCCAATGATCTTGTCGAAGGCCTTTTGTTTCTTTTCGGCAGCGTTGGCAATAGCGTTGGCACGGTCGACTTCCAATTGCAAATCTTCGACTTCGGTGGACAAGCGTTGCTTGGTCTTTTCGAGGCCAATGCATTTTTGGTTGAGGGATTCAATGGTTTCTTCAGCTTCAGCCAAGCGAGCTTGCAACTTCCTCTTGGCTTCTTCCAATTCTTCGGAGCGGGCAACACCATCGGATTCGTACTTGCTGCGCCACAATTGAGCTTCAGCGTTGGCCTTGCTCAATTGACGTTGCAAATCAGCCTTACCTTCAGCTTCTTCTTCAACTTGTTCACGGAAGTTATCCAAGTCGTGTTCCAAGTTGCGGAATTTGCCCAAAAGAGTAGCACGTTCGCGGGATTCTTCATCAGCCAAACGCTTGGTATCTTCCAATTGGGTGGTGAGGGAGATCTTGATCTTGGACAATTGGGAAACTTGGGATTCAGCTTCTTCCAATTGGCGCAAGAGGTCGGAGTTTTCAATGGACAACTTCTTCTTGGCGGCATCGAAATCGTTGAGGGTTCTGTTGGTTTCATCCAATTTGGATTGGACTTCGTTGAGGGTGTGTTGCAATTGCTTGGCAATCTTTTCTTGGGCAGCCTATGTGGGTTTACGGTAAGAGACCAATTAGTTTCAATGTATAAGACAAAAGTAAAGAGGCGAGTATAGAATTGTGTAAGGTTTATGTACAGTTAGTAGTGGCGTTTTTTCTGGAGAGTGTGGGTTAGGAGATTTTACAAAGAGAGCTAAGAATTTGCAAGATAGAGAGGCTGGGGATTAGTGGTATATTTCATTTTACTCTGGAAAGGTTAGGGTTTTTCTATTCACAAAAGAGTAAAGGAATATATTCACAATTTTTCTTTACAATAGATAGAGAGAGCGAGAAGAATGTCAAGGGATTTATAGCGTTTTATAAATCCCGGAGATTCTATGCGTTTCATCTTACAAAGCTCAGCTAGCAAAGCTTATGAGCGATTCTTATCAATTCCCACAGGGAATCTTTAGAATCCCCAATAAACCATTTGGTATCAAAAAATTCTACAGCGTTTTTTATACAGCTTCGGCGCTTATATCATAGTTTATAAGAATCGTGAATTTGCTATACCTTCTCGTTGGAAAGGTGGTCGGAGGCAATGCGGAGATCGTTCATTTGAGAGTAGTATTCGTTCTTCTCCTTTTCGGACCTAGAGATGTAGTAGATTGGTTTATGTATTAGTTAGATGGTGTTATATGTGTAAAGAGGAAAGAGGAGATATTACGAGGTAAAACTTTCGCTATGTGCAAGAAATTAATTTACTCTCCGTGGCTGTGGTAGTTGTACCCATCTCAAAGATTAGGAGAATTGAGCAAATCATGACGATTAACACCTGCTAAGAGAATCTCATATGGAGCAACGAAAAAAATTTTGTGTGCTTTTGAGAAAGGGGGAGAAATTTGGGGGAAGTACGTGTGGGGTGTAAAAAGTGTGATTTTTTTGCTTTGTGGTTTGTTTGAATGATGTTGTTGTGTATCCTTGATTTGTGGCCAAGGATTTGAAATTTGCTTTACCTTTTCACGACCAAGTTGATCGCAAGCGGTACGAGTTTGGTTCAACTCATTGTGGCAAGTCTGGCGATCATGTTCAGCCCTGAACGGGTTTAACGATTCAGAAAGAGAGAGAAAGAAATGTTTAGGATTTCCAATCAATATACAGAGCGAACAACACAAAACATAGAGTTGCCAACGCATATTGCGTAAGCATTTCGTGGAAACCACTGGGTACACAGCTACAAAAACTGGGAGAGAGAAAGAACACAACACAAGAGAGTCACTCGGTGAACGTAATACTTACTTAGCCTTCATCTTGTTGAGTTGGTCAACTTGTTCGGCCATTTCAGCGATGGCATCGTTGTGCTTCTTGCGCAAGTTAGCCAAGGTGGATTCGTGTTGGATGTTGGCTTCTTCCAAATCGCGGCGCAATTTGCTGAGTTCAGCTTCACGCTTCTTGTTAAGTTCGATTTGGGCAGAAGTGGCACCACCAGCTTCTTCAAGACGTTCACCCAATTCCTCCAATTCGCGGGCCAAATCAGCACGTTGTTTCTCGGCCTTGGCGCGGGCTTGACGTTCAGCTTCGATTTCTTCTTCCAATTCTTCGATGCGGGCTTGCAATTCCTTGATTTGACGGTTGTTCTTGTTGACGACGACTTGTTCATCGTCCAATTTGCCGGTGAGGGCACCCAATTCCTTGTCCTTGCGTTGGATGGTTTGTTCCAATTCCTTCTTGTTGCGTTCCAAATCGGCAACGGCTTCTTGGGTGAGCTTCAAGTCACCTTCAACCTTGCGCTTGGATTTCTCAACATCACCACGCAATTTCTTCTCACGTTCCAAGGAATCTTCCAATTCATCCAAGGTTTGTTCGAGCTTAGACTTGACCTTGTTCAAGTGGTTGATCTTGTCTTCGGCAGCTTGCAATTCTTCACCAGTCTTTTGGTTGCTTTCGCCTTGCATCTTCTTCTCCTTGTTCAACTTGTTGATGAGTTCGTCTTGGTGGGCGATTTCATCGTTCAAGTTGCGGATTTGATGGTCCTTGGTGGACTTGTCTTGTTCGGCCTTTTGGACGGACAATTCCAAGTCTTCAATGTCCTTCTTGAGGCCAGAGATTTCTTGGTCAGCCTTCTTCTTTTGTTGGAACAATTGGTTGCGGGCATCTTCCTCTTGGGTCAAGCGATCTTGGATGTCCTATAAGGGTCAAAGAAACCAAACGAAAATAGATGGTAGAAGGCAGGTAAGTATATATCCAATATTTTTTGTGGTAATTTTATAATTAATATTGCTTATCTTTTTCTCTGGGGATACTTACACGCAATTGATTTTCGAGGTCGACCTTTTGGGCTTGGAGTTTGGAGCAACGTTCTTGGAAGTCAGACAATTGACCCTTTTCACCGGACAAGGATTCCAACAAGGCAGTCTTTTCAGCTAACAACTTAGCGTTGAGGGCTTCCAATTCCTTGCGTACCTTAACTTCAGCAGCATGGGCATCTTCAGCCTTCTTGGCCTTCTCTTCAAGACGCTGTAATTCATTCGAAGAATTGGCATTAGCTGCTGTTGAACTCACATTTCCCGCAGAGCTATCATCGCTAACTGGATTAGGAGCTGGAGCTGGTGATTCTTCAGCTGCTGGTGGTGGTGGAGCTGCTTCTTCGGGCTTAGCTTCATCAGCAGGTATACCTTCCTCATTGGCTTGAGGTGTGGTAGAGGCCTCACCTTTTTCGGA